>JAGDQP010023476.1:17254-29111 GCA_022664845.1 Lepisma saccharinum
ACAGTTTGGATTTATTTCTGGCCTTTAGACGTCTCAGGTTCAGGCCGTCGTTTTCAGGAAAAGATGAATCTGTTTCTTATTAGTAAATATAATTAGAAAACATGTTTTGGATTTATTTACAGGCGCGATTCAGACATACCTTTCCAATCAGTAAATTTTTGGTCAGCAATACAGCACCTTGTCAAAGCCGAAATGTGGTCTGTGCAAGACTGCGTTTTGGCGCCCCATTCCACCCGGTTCCATATTAAATTCTTATATCTTTACTAATTTTCACACACTTTGATGAGATTCTTCGTTCGTTTTGGCGCCCTTGCAGTTCATCGACCTGTGCAAGATCACATTTTGGTGCCATCTTCCTTCCAGTTTCACATCAAACTTGTCCATTTGTACTCATTTTCACATACTTTGATGAGATTCAACGGTCGTCTTGGTGCGCTGTGCAACCCTCGCACATCCCTAGATACTGTTCTGGTCTATTTCTAACTGTGTTTCCATTAAGTTTTCTTGATTTCATCAGGCTAAAATAACAAGTGTCCAGAGCTGAAACCGGGTCACTTTTGGTGACCCCGACGTAGGTTACCCGGCCTGAAACTTGACCCGGTTTTGACACGAATGACGCGACTGACTCGGTAACCCAGTCATGATCCAAATGACGAGACTAACTTTGTGATCCGGAGACTCGATGATTAAATCTGAATCTAACTGACCCAGTGACCCATTCTCGATCTGTCTTGGCTCAATCTGACCTGATCTTGTTCCTGTGGCTCGAATCTATCAACATTTTTCTTTGTGAGATTCACAAATTCTTTCAGATTAGGCTTTCCGAGGGGAGAGTTATTTGCACACCTAGGGGGTCATTTTTTATCTTTCAGGAAATGCAAAACTTTTTTCATCTGTTTTTGCTATTGTTAGAAACATTTTGGCAACGTATTTTCGCTGCTCTGGGGGATTAAACCCCGTTCTCGGTTATTCATTAAAGAAACATTGTTCAGACGCTCAAAGACGTAAGGAAAGAATTAAAAACCTGCATTGCCCTCCGGGTCATCGAGTTGAAATCGGGTCACCAGATCAGCCCGGGTCCCAAGAATAGACCGGGTGACCGGGTCCAAAACTTGACCCGAATGACCCGTTTTAACTCTACAAGGGACTATGACAAAAGACAAATGTGGCTTCCCTTTATTTTATTTTATTTATTTTGTTTTACGGTTACTGTAAATCAAGTGCCATTACCCACTTCACTTTCATGGTCTAGTAGTTGCGGTAGTGGACTTAGAATCGGCTCTGGAGAAACACACAAGTTCGAGTCCTGCTACCCAGTTCTGGTGCTCCAGACGGTAACGTCGCGGACTTCTTATCGGCAACGGGTAGGTAAGCGGATTCGAACCCCGCAGCGGACCACCCTGACGGAAGTTTCCAAAGCTTTTCTCGGTTTCACTAGGTGATAGCCGGAATGGTACCTTAGTAAGGCTTTGGTCTGTACATTCTACATCCTCTACCTAACACATCCCGGCTTGAGCCAAAGGTGTTAAAAGGCCATAAATAAATTCAAATTCGAGTACTGCTGTCGTCATACTGACGGAGATTTCCCAGGAATCTTCTCTGTTGCTCGAGGCAAATTCGAAATTCAGAGAAATAGTACCAAAATTCGCCTCTGCGAAAAATTGCTCACCGGGGCACGTCATCTCTCAGGTGTGGATCAAAGGTATCAAACCCCAAAATCGTTAATTACATAAACATAATAATTAAAGGAATGCCACTGAGAAGTGGCTTTGGGCATAAGCCAATAGACATTTTGTCTACAATATACATTATTTTGTTTACCTGCTGTTACGCACGTATGTGATGTATTCGTAGCAATTTTACATCTAAAGGAAAGGAGAGTGAGAGGAAAAAATGTAATGCCGATGTTTGTATCGTCGGCATCACTACAGCACATATTATTACGCAACGCAAACAACAATTGGACTATTTTTTATATCCTATGAAATTCGTTGAGTGATAAACCGCCAAGTATTTTTAATGCTTCCGACCTCAATCACCACTATTGATGAGATGAGGGAAATTCAGGTCATTTCCGGTTAAACTGTGTGACCTCATTTCGCATGTAATTTCCTTTCCCTCATCATCGAGAGTTCAGAATGAGTCTTCACATTCACCCAATATTAAAAGCACATATAAGCTACTACGTATATGTAATAGTAGAGAAAGTGATCGAGAGAAGAAAAATTTAATGTCAAGGTACAATACTAGTACGTTTTCCCGCCTTTTCTCATTTTAAGTCAATTATTCAAATAGCAATGCAGGTAAATAGAAAATAACTTTCACTTACTCTCTGTTGCTCACATACCTCTCTACCAATAAGTATTGTTGTGCTTGGATCAATTGCAAGAATAAATAAATAAATTGCACACAAACAATCATATCATGCTGACCTGAAGTAATATGATATGGCTTGAAAATTAGTATCAACATTTCTTCAATACCAATGGCACTAATCATTACATATAAGAGACTTCAGTCTCTAAAACGTTCTTTTCTCTTTCTACCTGCATTCATAATTAGGTGGGCCTTGAGAATGGAAAATGTCACTAACATTCTAAAAGAGTTTGATCTTTTCTCAATTAAGCTCGTTCTTTTATCAAAGACCAAGATTTCCTACACAGACACAGAAACTTTAATTTAATTTATATTACGGACCAAATGGACAGCTGTGTCATATGTCTGAGATATGCGGTCCTCCGGCAAACACTTTTCCGGGACCACTAGACCACAGTGTATAAGAGCAAAGATAACTTGATTTGTCACCTGGCTTTCGTGAAGTAGCGGTTACGGTCGCGGACTTCGGATCGGCACTGGGGATGCAAGAATGTTTAATATTTACATATCAATACTACAAAATGTAATAGGGTAACTAACACACATGAATATGATTTGCCCGGAAATGATGAAAGCATCGGTATTGAAGTCACTACTATCTAGTATCGGGAAATAATAACATAAGAAAATGAATTCCCTTTCTTAGCTTCTAGTATAGCAAATTATCAGCACTTCTTCGTTCGATGAACACAACGACGGATATGTAGAATTCAATGATATTAGCGCCAAAGATGTCCCGGTGAGATAACAGAAGCAAATACCTACTCCGATTCCAATCCGATTAAGCTTCATCGTGTCATCTTATTGTTGTTTATTGTGTTAATCTTAATTCAACAAAACTTACTGTTTAAATTACGTTTGTAACAAGCTTCCAAAAGAAATTCGATTAACAGGAATATTAATTCTATTCCAGCAAATTATACTTTATTGTCGGAACAGACCATTCTGTTAGGACGCTTATTTATTCAGTATAAGATGTTTCATTTTCACACAATCCATCTCCAGTGTGTATTATATCCAGATCCAATCGTTATAACAGGTTTTCTTTCCACTTTTTCTGTTATCCCTGCAGTAGCCCCTTTGACAAATTTTACAGTAACTCTAGATTATTTCTTTTCTAATAGAAAGCTTCGTCATCGTAATTGTCATTGTTTTTAGAAAAAATATATTAATGCCAACTAGTGACAGTTAGGTAATTGTACCTAATGTTGATCCGGGATCAACCTGGAAACTCAGAACGCAATTCGAAGTAATTACCGTTTAGACACTCCTGTTTAGAATTATATTTTATTCCCTGTTAATTAGAAAGTTATTTCTTTAAAATTTTAATCAGTTATAATATATGAAAGTGATCTAGCACTCGAGAATCTTTTGAATTAGGTATCCTAGTAATGAGTATGTGAAAATTTAGGGGAAATCAGTCCGACTTATTTTCTAAATCTTAATTCCTGGTCAGTACAGAGATCTATGACTGAGTCTGTCACAGTTCTAAGGGACGAATGATATTTCTCAGCGAAAACGATATCCAGGGAAAGGGAAAGAAGGTAGCGGCCAGGGTCTTCGTTGTATAAACCATGCCTGTATTTGCCTGGTGGAACTAAGTAAAATATAGTGCAGTTCCGGAATAGATGCCATTCAGTTAAGATGGTCAAAGCTTCTATTTCTCGCAGTAGTAGTCAAAAGTGAATGAAACTTTGTAGGTGGCAAACCTTTGATACTAGTAATAGATTTTGATTACTTGCATTTCATTTATGTTTAGCTACTACTGCGAGAAATGGAAGCTTTGGCCATGTCGCCCGAATGGCCAACCCAAAATGGCTGATGTATGCAGGGTTTGAATCTGCGTAACCTTCACAAGAAAATCCATTTGCAGTGACCTTCACCACTAGGCCATGGAATTTGGGTGAAAAAAACAAAACAATAAAGAAGCTCATCCATGTAGACCTTCACTTAAATTCCGTCCCGATTCTTTAATTGAATCTTATGAGCACTGGCTTTTCTCTGACTTTTGCGCATTACGATTACTCTATAACTGTATGTATGAAGAAGCACTTTTGAACTTCACGTACGTAAAGTAGCTTAGTGACAGCATGCTGATTTTGCAGTTGCGAAGTGCAGAGCATGATCCGTAGCCTATTGCACTTTTTGCTTCTTATACACCAGCTGATTGATGAGTGCTGTGATGGTCTGTATTCAAAGTGTCCACAGCCATTATCTTCCCTGGATAATTGAAACCAGAGTATAATAATGGACCAGTATCTACTTTGTTTATAAATCATAATAAATACAAAAATATGTGTAAGTGCTACAATTGTTTTAATCGCTCCATTCTAACCTATGCTGGTGCAGTTGAGTGACTTCTACGACTAAAGTTTTTCTGGGTTTGACTTCAGATCCAACAAGAGAATGTTAATAGGAACGTTCAGTAAAGACCCTGGGCACTTTCCTGCTCATTCCTTTCCATGAAACTTAAATATATGCTAACATTTTTCATGGTTTAAGAACATCATGGTTTTTAACGTCAGAATTAGCCATACAAATTAAAATCAATTTAAGATAGTATGTCAATATAACAGCATTTGCAATATGAATTGATATCTTACTGAGTTATTTGAACATCGATACATTTATTTTCTGATAAAGACATCAGTTTAGTGAAAGAATGTTTTCGAAAACTGGGTATTAAGAGGCATCAGTACATACGCTGCGTGTGTGTGTTTTATATATTGAAGGATACTAGACAAATGAATTGACAAGCAACAATTAAATTTTCTAAATCGTCCTCAATAATACTTGTGAATCCTATATCAAATGAACTATATGAGATTTTGACATTGTTTAGTTTAGCTGAGAAATTACAATACTCACAGTAACTTCATACGCCTACGCAATTACGGGTATTCCAATCTCTCAGCTAAAATAAACAATGTCAAAATCTCAGATAGTTCATTTGATACACATTTTCAAGTATTATTGGGACCGCTTTCCAAAATTCTATACTAAGCGGCCATGTCTCACTGGTAGAGCTTTGGCTTAGCATTCGGGAGGTCGTAGGTTCAATCCCAGCGGTCAACCATCCTGACTGAGGTTTTTCCAGAATTTTCCTGTCACACCAGGCAAATGCCCGGATGGCATCTTCAACATAGGCCTTGGCTGACATCTTTTACGAATTCTTTCCCCTACCCTATCCAGCCCTGAGCCTTAGATGCCTAAAGACCATATATAAAATAAAATTCAAATTCAAATTGCAAAATTTCATTGTTGCTTGTCATTTATCAAGTATCTGTTAAAATATTTTAAAAACACACACACACACAACGTAGGTGCTGAGGCCTCTTAAGATCTCGAATGATTCTTGAAATGTTAGATAGATTTTACATTTAATACATACTTCAAATTTTGAAACCATTTTGCGGAAGGTTTCTTGGGAGTCTGCCGATTGAGTAAGGCTGAATGTTTCGGAAAAGAAGGTTTCTTTTCTGACATTCATGAATAATATTGTAGTGATATCGTGTTCGTGTATTGAGTATTATACAATATACAGTACTGTTGTTTTGGAGCAAATTATACTTGGCCTCTGACAGTGTCATCAGGAATGAGGAGAGCTGTGATCATAGCTAAGAAATGGGAATCTTATAGGAAAACATATTCGAAAATGCATGATGCATGTTCAGTACATGTTGCTTGAGTAAGAGTAAGAAATTCCTGTCGTTAACAGTAGTTTCTACAATTTGAAGACTCTTTGAAATGTAACTGTGTAATACAATTGTTGGTAGAGATATTCGTTCTTCCCATCGTTGACGATTCTTGATGCACGCCTCTAGTGTATGACCCATCCAGAATAATGCAATTTGTATTTTTTCACAGTATAACTCAAGTTCACGTATACACAGATGCACAGTATTGATAAGTGTTGTGCATGGTGTTTCGTGTTGAAGTGTGTAATTCACGTAATTAGAGGCATGTGCATGATTTCAATTCATTCGTGAGATATTTTAAAAATCATTATCTTTATGGCCACATCGGAAGGTATATGTTTAACATTTTCGATATGTTTGAAAAATAGTAATTATTTTTCTTCACTTACTTTGAGTTGGAATTTTAAAAATACCTATGTCATAAAGAATGGATTACATAGTAAAATATGATGCTATTTAAATAATAAAAGTGTAGACTGAAGGCGTGAGATTGCTTACGACTGAGCGTAAACCAGACAGAAGCAAAAGCAAATGAGATTGATGTTATCTACATGAAAACTGAAACGAAGACGGGGAAGTTGTAGAGAAGGTTGAGGGATTGTAAGCTTTTACGAAAGATTATTTTCTTGATACCAGAGCTCTAATCATCAGTATTGTAATTAAAAGAAAAGGAAATACAGCACAATGATTAATTTTATGGAAACATATTATCAGTTCTAGCAAATGAAATAAGTAATTGACAAGAAAAAAAAATGTTTAAAATATTATAGCTAGCTAGAAGTATTGAAAAATCGTTACAAATGCTTAAAACATTGCAAGGGCGTAACCCTTTCAGTGGGTGTTGCCATGCCCTCACCATGGAAAGTTGAAAAAGTTGAAAACATACTTTTGAAGGTATTTCAAGATCATCAATCGTTTTATTTGGTTTCGAAGTAGCTGTATAATATTCGTAATACCTACACGCAGAGCTTGTGTTGTATGTCTCTCCAAATAATGGCGAGAGTGGTTGTGAACCGGTTCATAAATTTTATTGAATTCAGAAAATACGCAACTCTTCTTATTTTCAGGATCGGGCGCTATTGTGTATCAACATCGTTGAATCCATTACTCTCCTCGATTTTCGTTTATAGACTTTTCTATCCCTTATTCCCCTATGTCAAACATTTTTAAATCCAGGATTTTCAATTTGATCCAGCCCTGTACTTCTGTACTGTACTTCTTATGATATGCTTTTGTTTTATCTTTTTACAATTGCTTTTCTTGGGTTTTCAAGAGTAACTTCCAGCTTAGGTAAAGTGTACAAGGACGAATGATACCTCTATTACCCATTAGAGAGATTGAAATTGCATCTTCGATGCTTCTTGCTTGTACTCAGGTCTAATGGTCTAGTAGTAAAGGTGGAGGAATGTGGATCCGTAGTGGGGGAGTCAGCACAGGTTCGAACCCAGATAAATGGTTGCAACTTTTCTGATTTAGTTTTATCCCGTTAGGCGAATGTCAGGACGGTTTCTTGAATTATGGCTCGGGCCTTCACCTTTCATTTCCTTTCCTCAAAGACTTAAAAATATATAAACAAAGACGGCTGCAATCCAATATGCTACACTCCCCCATGGAAGAATTTGCAAAGTTTCCAATCATGTTCTTCTCTTTCTTGTTTCCATCATAAGTTACATCCTCTCCTTCAATACGCCGTTCTCTTTAAATAATATTTTTAGTAAATCCCTTACTCTTTATGCTTACAGTTATTCTTCAGAGATGATCAATGATAATTGACACTAATTTTGAAATTATGTTTCCACCAAAAATAGCTATGATAAATGCTCTGACAATAGCCATTAGCAAATCCGAATATTTCCGGACTTCTCAGAACACTAAATAGTATGTATACCTATATGCATTGTTTATAATTAAAATTTTAGATTTATCTACTTAAAGTAAAAGCAAATTCAGAATCGTGAAGCAAAATGAAGAATAAATATGTATTTTCCCTTTTTTTTAAAGTTTGAAAAACGTTTGTTTTTAAATCTAAGTTCATAATAAATAATATTTATTGCCCCAAATATCCACTCTCTGTGAATATAATAGGTTCAGAAGATAACACAATATTGTTTTCTTTTATCGGCAAGAGCGAAGTGTCTTACGGCCTTCCGGGATTTGGTTTTGAAAATATAATGGCAAGCATTATAATAATTAATTAATACGTACACATTGCAATCCTTGCTGAGTCTTTCGATGGTAAATATTTACGAACTACCTACGAACCAATACCGTAGAGGTTAGTGGGTTCGAACACTGCTCTGGTTGGCTCCACTGACAGGTTTTTCTGAGGTATTTCTAAGTTCTATCAGGCCCATTGTGCCATATATATCTATAATAAAAGTTCTAGGCGATTCTTCTCTTTACCTATTCTCGGAAGTAATGGTTGCCAAAATGCGGTTTAGGTGATCATAGCTTTAGAAAGGTAAAGCACGTTAACATTCATGTCTCTTAATTGTGCTTATTTGTGTTGTCTTTCTTCACTGGTGAGCTCACTGACATGAGTTGTACAATTTTGTCAGAACTTTTAGACTTTAGAGCAAGATGTGGACAATTCTACCTATTAGTGAACACACAGGCTTCCTGGTGCTATTACATACTATATTTCCGGGTACAAAATACGATAAAATTCCACCTTCTCACAGGGTAATAATTAACCAATACAGAGATAAACAATATTAAGATGAGAATATTGTTGTATTAAGATTTTCAAATTGGCTTTATGGCTTGGACTGTACAAATCATTTGCTAAATACATAGTAACTATTATACAAATGAAGATAGAATTTAGCATGAACCTTATTTGTTGTCCATGAGTGTCTCTCGAAAAAGTTTGAAATAATAATAATAAAAAAAATGTTATATTCTTGTTTATAATAATTTGGATCAATATTCGATATGAAGCCACAAAACTTTCAAAAGTGATATCTAATTATCGCCACTGTAATCATGTAATTGTTAGAATGTAATTATCTCATCAATTTTCAGGCCATTTAAGGTGGAGTGTGAATGAATAAGCATCATAACTTACATAAGAAAATATTTCTTTCAGTTCAGTTAAATGTGTTACTTTTCAGCATTTTTCTACACATTAAAGATGACCTATTTTTATCTACAGTATCTAGGATGGATATAGCCCAAAGCAGTATCAATGGCAATGCTTTTTGAGATATTTCTGTGAATATACGACAGACACATAACGAACCTAGCTGATGATGTGAGTTGAAGTGCAAGTAAGGTACAGGACTACAGGAGACGCAGGTTCGGTTCGGCAATAGTGTAGCATAAGTAACACTACTACAGTCTAGTGATCTTGATACGTGCGCTGATAAAGATACACAAGTTTTAAGATCTTATATTTCATCTATCCATAGATTTTCACTTCTTATTTTTTATATCTGTAATTCTTAAATGAACTGGTCGCACTATTCTTCTACTTGAACTCTTTCAAACATAACGCCACCTGGATATAATGAA
Source organism: Lepisma saccharinum (assembly GCA_022664845.1). Classification (NCBI taxonomy): domain Eukaryota; kingdom Metazoa; phylum Arthropoda; class Insecta; order Zygentoma; family Lepismatidae; genus Lepisma; species Lepisma saccharinum. The sequence continues at coordinate 26,842 of JAGDQP010023476.1, forward strand.
AATTTCACCAAACTATTGCTTAAATTAAAATTTTAATCGATTTTCTTTCTTAACCTTTATCCTATTTCATATAGATAGCACTTCTTCACTCGGTCCTTGCTCTCAGGATCCATATTTTAATAGTTCTCAATTCCGTAATATTTCCCCCTAACTCATGTTTCTTCTTCATATAAAACAACTGTTTTTGATACACTACTTAATCTGGCTTTGTTTTTTTTAAGAGAAAGCTCTTCTTAGTAGCTGCATTTTTCTTACTGATTTTCACTCTTGCATCTGTTTAAATTTATTTATTACCTTTAACCAACTCATGCTCAGGCCGATCACTCTTCCATATTTTTTTTAAAAGAAAAAGAATAAGTTCGTTTATCTCTTCATTGAAATTCAATTTCGCCCCTCTTTTTCAATTTACGATTAATATTTGGTACCGGCAGTATTAGAACAACATTGGCTTGCGCCCGCCCCCACTTTTTAACATTTTTCTAAATATTTTTAAAAAAAAACTAAGAACACTATGAAAAATGTTAGAAAATAGCGCACTAGAACTTACAAATTATTATGAAATACAATGGACAGCGATCTCGAGATCTTGTCCATTGATGAATGATATGTTCTCAAAGATTGTAACGTCATTATTTAATTGAAGTATCGGTACTCATCAATCGACAAGATCTCGAGATCGCTGTCCATTGTATTTCATAGTAATTTGTAAGTAGCAGTGCACTATGTTCTAAAAGTTTTGATAATGCTCTTAGATTTTGAAATATTTTTTAAAAAATGTTAAAAAAGTAGGGACGGGAGCCTACTTAATGTTTACACGTAAAATTATTGTGACTTTACTTTAACAACAATCCCTCCTTTTCGATCTTCTGGAAGATCTTCGATCCCTGTGGAAAGATATTTCATCTGAAACTCTTGTCTTATCAAATATTTATTTGATGTGCGCATATCTTCACAAGAGTTGATAATTCAGTTTCTACTGAAGAAATTTTGTCCTTTTAAGCTTCATTTGAACTATTTCACTTCTTCTATGTTTGACTGTATTATAATGCAAGCTGAAGTGCGGAAAAATAATTCCTTATAACCTGTAGATAATTTGATGCGTCATCATGGACTGTAACTGTTGTTCAATTTTCTGTAATGGTAACTGTTGGAGTATATTCAACTACTCCTGTTCAGTGCCTACTCCTTGTGAAATTATTGTTCTAATTTACTCAATGACAAATATGCACAACAGCAAGGATGAAAGTATAAGCTGTGAACATTGCTTCTCTCCTCATCTTTATAACAATATCTTAATATAGCCATTCACTGTGCCATATGCTTAAGAAAGTAATAGTTGATGCAAGTTAGAATGCTATGTGTACTGATGGAATTGATTTTGTAGGTTCATCAGGTTCTTCTTACGGAGGAAACAACTATTATGGAGGAAGCAGTCAAGGTGGATATTACGGCAGCGGTCATGGCGGTCAAAGCGGTTACGGCGGAAGCAATCACTACGGCAGCGGTAGTGGTTACGGACCAGGCACTTACGGAGGTGGAGGTGGAGGTGGAGGTGGTGGCAGTGGTGGTTATCCGCCAGGTGGTGGCTACGGATCAGGAGGCGGACAGCCTGGGTATGACAACGGGTATTATGGACACACTGGAAGTGGCGGGTACCCACCTGGAAGACCACCGTCACGCTGTGATGAGGGAGACAATTTCAGACAAGTGAGTAACTGATGTCTAAAAATAGCAATATGTTGGTACAATTTATTTATTTATTAGAAGTGAATATACTAGGCGTGTGCCTAATTACAGTATTCTCATAAGTGCTGCCTTCATACAATAATAGTTTCATACAACGATGTTAATGGAGTATAGATGAAGTTTTTATTAATTTTATTTATGACCTTAAGGCATCTAAGATTCAGGCCTGGATAGGGGTGGGGAAAGGATGCGGGAAAGTGTCGGACAGGGCAGAAGTTGAAGGTATCATCACGGAATTCGCCTTGTGTGACCGAGGAAAACCTTGGGGAAAACCTCAGTCAGGATGGTCGGCCGCTGGGACAGAACCCACGACCTTCCGAATGCAAAGTCAACGCTATACCACTGAGCCACATCTACTCGGTATGGAGTATACATGTTAAAATTACAGTAAAATATTAGAGTACTAATACAAAAAGAAATAGAATACATGAACAGTAATTTAGTACAAGAAAAAAAATAAGAGAGTACGGTACTTATATTAACATTCGGAATACATAAATTCCTTTTTCATCTTTAATTATGCT
>JAGDQP010023477.1:0-27567 GCA_022664845.1 Lepisma saccharinum
GTGCAGACTTGTTACAACGAAAAGTAGTGATGTATGGGAAGAATGGCAGTAAATATTACACTAAACCGCTCCACCAAAAATCTACTAGGACCTTGAAGAAAAACATCGTTATTCATCTCCCAGGGACTAAGAGGGAAGCACAACAAAAAACAAGTGCAAAGGACATTTGGCTTCTGTTTCTTTTTCAAATGACATTTTGAACAAAATTGTGATTTCAACAAATGAAGGAATAGAAAGACAAAAGTGTTTCTTCAAATCAGATCAGCGTTACCTGTCACTCAATGACAAAATTGAGTTGTGCGCGTTATTTGGTTTGCCTCAATTAGCTGGTGTTCTCAAAAGTCTTACCTGACCATAGGTGATATGTGGTCTGAAGCATTTGAATAGCTTCGTTATCTTCAGGTGCAATTCAGGATCTAGTTCAACAAAGAAGAAGCGTTCTGACTTCCTGTAGACCCTTGCTTTTGGACTCTGTGAAGAACACATGAGAAACAGGGTAATAACGAGAGACTGACAAAACAACCAAGGAACAACATTCGTCATGTTCTGGGCATCGAAGAGGATCCAGTATAAAGTGTGACACTAGTTGGACGACTAGGTAGATGTGCTTCTTGTAGCCGGAAGAAAGACAGAGGAGGAGTAGCAGTGTGTTACTTGTGTAAGAAGAGTGTTTGTGCTGAACACAGTCATAACATTTGTGAGAATTGCAAAATGTAAGCAATGCAAACTTCGCTTCATTTCTGTCCATGTGAAACAATTGACACAAACAATTAAAATTGTTACAATGTAAAACTTATGTACTCTACACTATCTTGTATAATCAATAAAGAAACGAATTATACCAACAAATATAAAATGTATAAGATGATAGCCTATTAAAACTACTATATGACCACACGTTGTGATACATGTCCTAATAAAAGCACGTTGTGATTGTGGGTTAAACTCAACTGCAATCATCCTGATAATACTACGACGACTCTTCAGCACAAACGTAATCCATATTTCAAGGGTTAACGTCGTGTTGTATCACCATGAAAAGCAAAATGAAAAATCGCCTAACCTGAATAATCAGCTGTTCTTATCTACGGATCAAGCGAATGTATACAAATATTAGCTTCGCGCTTCAATCCCCGATAATGAGTTACCCAATTTACTTTTCAATTTTTGAACAAAATTCAGGATGGTAGAAGTGATGTCCATATTTTCTGTTAGGTAAAGCCGTACAAAGTTACCAAGTAGTAAACTTTATTCTATCGCTTTGGTCACTCCTCTGTAGTAAAGAAACCGTTGGAAATATATGCATTACAATTTCTTCTAGGTTGACCCCATTTTCCTCTTAAAATCACTATATAATATAATTTGGTTATAATAAACGATTATCTAATAGCTAGCTTGATATATACTTTTAAATGTATATTTAATCATTAAAATAAATATAAGTCAACCCCCAAGGACTTCAATTGGCCTAGATAGTAAGTGAAAACATAATGTTTAATTCTTAGAAGAGGATTTCAACGTAAAATATTTATTTATTTTAAATTATACTTCCAAATGATACATCCTGCAACATAAGTAATCTAACATGGATGACAATTCTAAAATGAAAATAGTTATCCCCGTATACTGTCACCTCTGACGATCGTTTAAAACTTGTTTAATTATTAACTTTAAGAAGCTATAGATCGAACTTATTTTCTGAATAATTTAAAGTTAAATTGGCTATTTGATTTTGAGAATTTCATCTGGTTAGTATTTAGTGAGATACAGAAGATGTTTGAATTTATTTAATGATTTCCCACCGTCATAGCTGTTAAAATACCTAGTGTTTGTACTTGGCCATTGCACGTCAAATTATACAAGGGCGTTCAAAACGTTTAGTAGCACTAGGACCATGAAACGTTGTGTGCATGTAATTGAGTCCTTTAAGTACGTATATACGCATGTTACTCAATGTATCCTCCAACCGCTATGACACATTTAGCGCACCGTTCTTTCAGTGCCGTAAACGCACTTTGGTCACAAGGTAAGATAAAAGATAAAATGAATTGTGTGGGCGGTAACAGCACTATGGCTTACGCCCGTCCCGCTTTGGTCACAAGAGAACAGAAAGCAAAGAGGAAGGAAATTTGTCTCAAACTCCAGAATATTCAGTGGTGATTCTCCACAATCCTTTGATGCCGTGATCACAGAGGATATTTCATATGGATTGTGAAAGTAAAACGCAGTTTATTGAAAGGAATCATTTTGGTTATCCACGGAAGAGAAAATCAATACTCACCTGAGCAGTGGACAAGTTAATGACCATATCCTTCTGGGTTCACCGTGGCGTAATCTTCATCGACTTTTCGGAATATGGCTCAACAATTAATAAGGAGCGGTCCTGCGATGTGCTCTAAAGACAAAGAAACCGGAGCTCCAAAATAAAGTAATCAAAATAAATCAAGATGATGGGAGGTCCCAACTCTGCCTATCACACACAGCGGAAATTCAGAAATATGGAATGGGAAGTGGTCCTTCATCTCTTCTAGAGTCCAAACCTAGTCCCGTCCGATTTCTTTAGTCGTCCGTCGTCCGTCGTCCGAGGATCCACCCTCGTGATATTCAATTTCCAGTGGCCACGAACGCATTGCGTGTATGAAACACTGGTGTAATATTGAGCACCTTGATTTTACGAAAGTGCACTTAAGGCATTGAAAGAACGGCGTGCTTAATGTTTCATAGCGGATTTAGGAAATATTGAGTAACATGCGTATGTACATAAAGGACATAAGTACATGCACACAAAATGTCATGGTCCAAGTGCTACTAATAAAAAGTTATGGCCCATAGTGCAAAACTTTTTGAACACCCATTGTGTATAAACTGTCAACGTTAGATTGATTACTATACCATAATTCTGGGTAATTATAGTGTAAATTCCACTGTTCCAACAACTGAGAATTATCTTCGGAGATCTCACCTTCCTGCGTTTGTTTGGCTAAGTAGTCATACAATTGCTATTCAATGAAAATATATGGATGATAACAAACACATTCAATTAGATCATAGTTATAGTTTGAAGTTGTCATAAATATCTAACATTGTTTGACTGTCTTCAGTGTTGTTTTCTTCGGGTAGTATTATAAAAACAAAATCGCCTCTGTATAATATTATTTTTCTCAAATGTGTTTTTCAGTACCTTCTCTTTAAAGATCTAGAACGTTTAAAGGAGCTTTATCATAGTTTGTGACCTCGATGCGTGTTCCATATAGAGAGACGCAACCTCCACAAACGTGCGGTCGCTTTATTGTTATTGCATTAGGTTCCTCGGCTCATTGTCCGTCATTTTAATGCAGACGTTTTTGTTCATATACTTCCACCCTATTCAAATATATTACATGTGTGGTTTGAACGACATTTAGCATACTCCTTATGGACCAAATGTTGTTCCTTGTACATTTGATCTTCTGGATTACTCCAAGATACAGGTTAAGAACACAATAATTACTTAGAGCAAAAAAATTACAACACGGAATGTTTCAGAGCCGCTTGAACCACTGATTTTGTTGCCGAAGATGATGTATACTAATAAAAATAAGTAGAAATATGAGAATATTTGCATAATGACTTCGAAACACAAAACTCATAGAATTCTCCTTCTCCTACTTAGAAAAGAGTAAGACTTTTTTCTTTGGCAGTCTCATAGTTCCAATCAAGATTGAAGCTTATTAATGTATACACGCAATTCATAAGAAATTCCGTCCTATTTCGTTGATTTTAATGTAGTTTGCTGACAAACTTTGCTGCCGATTAACCAAGTTACAAACGACAAACAGAGAAAAATATATTTACAATCGAATATGCATATTACACTGTCATACATAATTGTCTTTAAGCTTAGGAAATCTTCATAGAAACATATGAAGTCGTGGAACAACTCTTCTCATATACGATCCGGTCAATTATGGTGATCAACGGAGCTCAGCAGTCACAAGCGAATGTGTCGCTGAAGTTCCTCAGGGCTTGTTGCGAAAGACATATGCGGTGCCCATCTTGTGGTTTTTGGTTGTACAAGCAATTAGATTTTGCAAATTAGTTACTAAGAGAATTAGTTTTCACAGAGTTAGCATCTAACTGTGTGTTCTTTTCATCGTATATGAAGTTAAAGCCTAAACATTGTACTGTATATAGTACGACCAGTATCTGAACTTTAATTGTACGATATAGATGTCATGAAGCTTTGAGTTATGTACGTAAATAGTTTGAAAAAAGTATGCAAAATATATTTTTTTATATAAAAGACTATTTACTTACCTACAAAACGTTTACCATCTAATTGAGGCGAACCTGCAACAGAAGAAAATAATTTATCTAAAGAAAACTATTGTTGTTCAGCTCTACCTTCATTAACGATGTTGTTCCAATCTGATGGCATTTTGAGACAAAATAAGATATTTTGGTACAACACTGAAGAATTTTTACTTATATTGCATATAGTGAAGACATGCCAAAACATACAAACTTACTCGTTTATTATCATCTAGGCATAATCTTCCGCCGTGGGATTATTGCAATTGACGTCCACAGGCCAAGAATGTGCTTTGTCCATACTTTGGTTTTGCATTATATTTTTTTCAAAAGTTTAGAAATAATGTTAATATAATCACATAATTGTGATTACAAACATGTACTGAAAACTGCGTTCGTCTAAAGTGCAAGATAGAGAAAGTAATGCGAGAAGATTTTTATGAAAAATGGAAAATGTCTAGAACCCTGTAGATGAAGAAGAATCATTTGACATGATCCCTACACATAATGATGTCCATCATTAAAATCATCTGAGGGTAGTTTCTATTCCATAAAGAAAAGTGATGTAAAAATTTTGTGAACAACAAAATTCACCGGCAGCGTTTGTAAGAAATAGTTTAATAGCAAAATTGGATATTTATAATGTAGATGCGGAAGCAGCGAGAAAACTCAAAAAAACTGATCGTCACTGTAAGGAATGGATACGAAAAGGGAATGCGAAGAAGAAGCACCATCAAAAGGACGAGGATATTTTCCTTGATAAAGAAAAGCAAACGATTCTCCATTAAATGCTTGGAATGCAAAATATATAGTTTCGCGCGAACTTATGTCCAATATAAGTATATGATGGTAATTCGACTGTTTCAAGAAAGATGTTACTGCGGACAATATATCTGGATGGACATATATCATGTAATATTTGAGTTCTTAATTATGTTTCTTAAGATGTCAATTTTATGTTAACAATAATTAATTCTAAATTTGGAATTTGTAAAGAGCAATATCCCCTTCGAAATCTCACAACATCGCCAAACCACACAGCTACGTAGTTGAATTACTGATTAATTTTTCTGTGGCTGGAAGTAAAAGTATTATTGCGATTCATGGGGTTTCTCTGGTAACTCCCGTTTCCTCCCATTTCCTCAATCCAGCAACTAATTACATCATCATAATACTATGTCCGTTCGAACTATGTCCAAAGCAATGAAGCCAATAGATACTTTCTATTGAAAAAATGGTCCTTTTGGTGTAAATTTGCTATATGCTTTCGTCTCCCCTGAACTTGCTTCCATCTACAGGAACATACGGATTTGTACTGGCCGGATAGTATGAGAATGGGCGACTGTGTGTACTAGGTCTAGGGTGATTGGAAACTCATCGCGGAATTGCTACAATACCGAAAATGGTAGTATACATGACTGCAAGAGTAACGCGCAAGGAAATCAGATTGAAATTTAGCCCGAAAAAATACCGTAGCTCTTATGTATGCTAATAGTATATATGTGATTTTGAACCCTGTTTGTGAATCTATGTAATCATTGACGCTTAAGACTACACCATTAACATTAACTTTCCACTATACCAGTCTACTGGCAGGCAAAACAAATCAAAGTCATATATATCAAAGTTGCTTTTTTTAAAGATAGGATACGGAATGACGTTTAAAACTATGTATAATTGTTATAATACTTATCAACTTTTAAGACATTTCAAATTGCTCGCCTCAGACTACCATTATCCGTATGTATTTAAGAAGTTTTAAAGTTGATTTTATAGTTCTTGCGGTTAGCTTGCAAGCTAAACAAAGTAACATTACACTACTTGAAAATTAGATTTGAGCTCACTTACTTTATTAAAAGGCATATATGTCCACTGCCACATTAATGCTGGCTGAAACTTGTATATATCCAGTAACAATTGCTCTAGATAATGGTGGGGACTTAGTGTTAAAGAACATTGATACCTTACGGTAATATCGTATAACTATTTCCAGATTTGAATGGTAATATATCAGAATGAGATAAATTATTTCCAGATTGGAATACTGATATGTCAGTATGAGAGAAACTATATTTGGTTTCATTTCCTAATTTATACTAACCTAGATAGGCAGAATTCCATATTTCCACACAAAGTAATGATCATGCTTTCTGTGAAAGCACCGCTGAACTAATAGTCGTATAATTAGACGATATATAATAAAATATTCTGCTTGAAATATTAATTATTCATTGAAATAGGAACAGCATGAATCAATTTTTAAAATAAATCAGAAAAGTCGCTTTCCATAATAATAATATTCATACTTAGTCATTGATATATTTTGTTGCGATCTAAAACAACGTGTATTGCAGAAATAATTGAATGACAGATACAAGATCAAAGGAACTATTAATGGACTACTAATGGCATTTATTCGATTAAAAATAATTGAATAGTAGTTGTGAAAAAGTGCAAATGTGTTTTTGTATGCTGAGGATTAAGATTGAAGAAGAAGAATTCAATAAATCTGCTGCTCAATATTACAACTATTATACTTAATTTCAGAAGTTAACTTTTATAAGTTAATTGATCGTTATTTTTTCTCGATAATATTGTCTTTATTAGATAACGTAAGATAGTTGACATGTCTGATTTAGGGATCATCGAAAAAAAAGAAAAAAGAATAAGCAATAATCTTTTAGACATACTGTTTCATTAAACTTATTGAATTATTTGGTTAAAATAAATACAATTGCAAACGACTAACGAAAAGAAGAAATTGAATATTACATAATACATATTGTGATCATTGTCCTGGCAGAACATGATATAGGGTCAATATCGGCATGATACTTGTTCAGGGTGGTGTAACTAACTGTAATATAACTTTCGTGGACAGATTTGTACCTGAAGTATCCTTACGTTAAGGGTCAGCCAACACATTTTCTGTTGCCCATTGTCACATTTTAAAATACTTTGTGATCTTTTATCAATGTCTACCGTTACGACAATTTTAAAAAACACCTAAATGATAAATGATTTTGATAGGTTAATCTGATACAATTAAAGTTAACATTTATCTCTGAAAAAGTCTTGAAGAAAGGATGTGCCACTGTAGCTAGTCTTAACACTTCATTTTAATTAGTTTATTGTAATAGCATGTTTGGTGAAACACAGATTTATAAACTTTATTTGACTATAAAATTACAAGTTGTTTAAAATTAGAACTCCGATTGTCAAACCAAGGTTCCTCTCTAAACCAAAGAGATACATGAGTCACTGGTAAAATAATATCTCCGCATTCAGATTGAAGGGTTATTTGTGTTGGTAAGATTCAAATTGATAGTTACTGACATGGAAGGTTTCTTGCAACCGTTGTGCAACATCACGTCACACATTCCGGGAAATGGTAATAGAAGATTTATTCTCCAATCATTTGACGAAGCTGAATATCTGTTACTTTTCACACGTTTTAATATCTCTAGAAACAAGAGGTAAAGTACGTGGTCATGGGAAAGAAGAACTATTCTCTGCTACATCGAAAAAAGAGGTCACTTTAGAGGAAACTCACAATAAAAACAAATAATCACTATACTCATATATATAGACAATGTAAACAAATTATAACACTAATACCAATAATAATGTATAACACTAATGCTAACACTTACTTTATATTTCTCATAAGTTACAAGAATGGACACAGAAATCGGAGAATCGCTAAACACCCAGTGTGGTTCATATTTCTCATTCAATATGAATTGTTTATTAGTGTGAAGCATTTAAAAACGTTCTTCCCATTGACACTTTTACATATTTAGTTTACACAAATTAGAACCCAACTACGTGGAAACGTTGACATGGATGATTTACAATTTATTAAATGTACTAAAAGGTAATAGAGGTGGGTCATATTTTATTTTTAGAAACCTATAGTCCTACCTAATTGAGATGATCCGCCTGGCACTCGACGAGATGCTGGAATATAAGGAAATACGAAAATAAGAACAAAATGGTTAATTGTAATAACTCCTATAACTAGGAAAATAACTGTCATTAATTTCCTTTCCTTAAATGTAATACTTCGATATAACAAGAATAAAACAAAAATATATTAAATATATTACGCTTTCATAAGTCATCATATAAGTATCAATAAGCCAATAGCAGATTAGCTGTATTATCTAGGAATAAAATTATCTTTCCCTTCCTGTTCAATGGAAAGAAATTCTGTGCTCTCTAACAGCGTTCATAGATCGTAAATTGTTAATATTTAGTCACCAATTGCCTTGTGGCCTTCAGGTTAGCTTTGAACATGTTTGTGTGAACTGTAGCAAAACCTCAGTTTCATCGTGAATCTTGTAAGTGTTACGTGTTCCGTTAATTTATTGAAATCTTTCCGTTACTGTTAACTAAAAATGGAGGATTCCCTCAAATACGAATTGTTTTATGTGGTCTAATATTTTTTGACATTCTCGGATTGAAGTTTGGATGGTTTGGCTCTTGGTAAACCATATTTTTCTGGACCGGTTCTGGAGTGGTTTAAGACTCCAATTTGTTGTCTGTTAGTTGCTGTCCTGAGCTTCTAAAAAAATGGGCCATTATTACTGAAATTTAATTAATTTATTTTGAAGCTCGTATTGAAGGAAAAATTCATTCCCTGGGACTAGTGAGTGGAAAGATTCTAGTTCTGTATTATGCTAATATTAATTATTTGTTATTTTGACCTTTTTGTAGTTATCATATATGTCTTTCGTTCTAATTTCAACTTTGATACAATAAACGTTATTTGTTCCAATGAACTTATAGAATTTGGTATAAACCTGCTTAAAATTACTTTAAGTAAGCAGTAAGCTCTATTTATAGATGGTAGTAACGCTTAGGAAAGCTTTGGCTGAATTACTCAAATAATCGAAATTTCGTTCCTGTGAAATCCTTCCTTGCTTTATGTTTGGATTTTATTCATTCGTAACATAAAACGGATTCGGGAATGTGGTTTCGAGTCAGAGACTAATAGAGACAGTCGTTCTCATGTTAGGATGGTACCGCGAAATCGTGCAGGGTCTCTACCTTCCTCTTGCTTAGTTTTCGTGTAGTCATTTTACAATAGTTGATTGATACTCTGATTTTAATTGATCTGGTCCGAAACTTTGTTCCTTTTATCTTGTCTCTAAAAATATTTTTAGAGACAATAAACCGAGTGCGATTCCCGGTGCACATCTTGCCATTTTTTTTAATGAAAGGGGTTTCTTTAAATCGTTACACTATATGTGTTCGATGTACGCACATAATGTGAGTTCGATGGATTTAATTTTGTGATTTTTAAAAGCGTATCTATATCATTTATAAGCAGACTAAATAGAATATTGACATTTGGCATCTTTGTCTCCAACTCAATTAATTAGCTGTGTGATTTCATTTGCGCGAACTTTTACACATAATTTTATTATTTTATATAATTCTTTGATTCTGTTAGTCATCAACGTTGCATATCCATGTTATTCAGTTTATAGTACAGAGCACTACAACTAACCTCGTTAAAATCCTTCTGGATATCTCCATAACAGCACTATATTTATCTCGTTTTTCTGCATAATAACAAAAAGGCATAAGCCACTAACTGGAAGGAGACTACTTAGTTACTCTTAGTAAGGCTTAAGAGAACCGACCAGAGAGACGCCTAATGTCCAATCAATGCGTTTACGTCGTGGGTCCTGTTAGTACCCAAGCAACAGCTTGGCGAGCGAACATGGATGGACTGCTCACCAACTCGCATTAGCAGACATCGTGGTAAGTCGAATGTTTCCATCCCTCCTTTCTTTACATATGATGGAAACAGCCTCGGAGGAACTTACTGCCCGGAGGACGGAATGCTCCTGGCAACGGCATCGGTTAGTCCTGCAGGAAGTCAGAGGGTCAAAATGCCCTGGTTTGGTCTGCAGACGGCCAGGACACCGACACTGCAACTGGAACGCTCTTATACGTGGCGGATCTCAATTCTCAGTCACTTTCAGGAGAGGACAAATTACATGAATTGCAGAATGAATTTAAGAGAATTAACTGGGACGCCATAGGACTACCGTTGGAAGTACCGTCAGGGCACAAGCTCCCCTACAAAGTAACATAAAATTGAAAACCGACAGGCGTTTGCTTTATAATAAATGGAAACCTCAAGGTACCCACCACAGAAATTTAAGGAATTTCAGATAGAATCGCACGACTAGTACAAAAGATAGAGAAGAGGTACAGACTTAAAATTATAGAAGTGTATACTGCAACAACCTCACATCCGGAGAAGAAACTCTAAGACCTATGCTAGGAGATACAGAAGATATTGTATCGTAGCAAATCAAGTTACAAAATTATAATGATAGACTGAATGCGAAAGTAGGAACTAAGCAGAGCAGTGACACGAAAGTGGGGAATGGCAAAAGAAATAAAAGAGGAAGAAAGTTAGTGGAATTCTCAGAACACAACAAACTGTCCACTTCCAATACATTTTTCAAAAACCCGACCCAGAAAAAGTGAACATGGAAAGGACAAATAGGACTATAAACGAAATAGACTACGTTTTAACGAAAAACAGGGAAATTCTGCAAGACGTGTCTTTCTGAACAGTTTCAAAATCTCCAGTGATAATAGGATGTTAAAAAGCAAGCTTAAACTATGTACTAGACTAGAGAGAAGGAAACTACCGCCATTTTTGGATGTGAAAAATCTAAAGAAACACAGACAGATATTCGGGATAGATCTACGCAACAGCGTCCTCGAAGTTAGACGTTAAAGAAGATATCAATAGCAGAAATAAAATACTGACAGATATAATAAAATAAACGACAAAGGATACAGCAAGCATCAAAAAGAAAAAAAGAAAAATCTCTGAATAAACTGAACTCTAGAAGAAAGAAAGAAAGAAAGAAAGAAAGAAAGAAAGAAAGGAAGGAAGGAAATGAAAAAGAGGTAAATTACATAAAGAGGATTGAGTACATAGAACTAAATAAATCCGTAAGAAAGAAAATAAGAGAGGATGTACGAAGGTGCAACGAGGATCTTGTTAGAACTACAACCGAGGAGAACAAGAGTCTGAAGAAAACAAAAAAGAAGCCCATGATATGGAAAATGCAAATAATTATAGCTAGGAAGTCAGACGGGAACGTAACACAAAATAAGGAATAAATTATAAAAATATTTGAAAATTTCTACAGAAAATTGTACTATTCCGAACTCGGAAACTAGTAACTAGAAGAAAAATGATGCAGATGTCCCAGGCGTGAAGAACGAACTGAAGTAGAAGAACTAGGAAATCAAGATACAGAAGAAAATGGTGTAGATGTCCCAGACGTAAAAAAGAAGTGGATAAAGTACTTCAACGGATGAAGACCGGAAAATAGCCAGTAGAAGATGGACTCACAGTAGAGATGGTTCAATGGGGACGAGATAAGATGGAAGAGGAACTACATAAAATATTCTCGATATGCCTGAGGAGGAGAGAAACACCCTCACGTTGGACAATGCTATTATAATTTCGTTAAACTTGAAACGTGAGAAAGAACTCGTCCAAAACTACATACCAATTACTGTCAGTTCTATATAGAAGGTCCAACAAATTTATTTTGAATCGTGTTGAACGATACTTAAATTTTAACCAGGGAAGGGAACAACCCGGATTTCGTCGTGGATTGAGCACAATGACCACATACAAGTTTTGAATAAAATTATGGAAAGGACTGATGAATTTCAACTTCCACTATGTTTGAGATTCCTTGGCAGCAGTACTTAAATCAATTGAACATTAAGGCATAAAAGGTTCATACATCAAGTTACTGCAAAATATCTACTCAGCTGCAACATAAGTCTTTTGACTGCACCAAGACAGTTAAAAATTTTAAGTTGGAAAAGGATATTGAATTTCTCCAAAACAGTTTTCTTGAATCCTGGAGAGTGTGTTCCAAAATTTAAACTGGGATGAAGTTGGAATAAAAATTAATGGTGAATATCTTCATCACCTACGTTTCGTTGATGATATAGTCCTGTTTGTTTCAAGTACAGAAGAGTTACAAACCAGAATGAAAGAACTGAGTAATGGGAGTTCGAAAACAGGGCTTAAAATGAATTTAAGTAAAACAAAAGTAATGCTCAATTAACATGCTGTAAGGAAGGAAATAAAGATTAATGGAGATACAATAGGCATAGTTGATGAGTATGTTACCGTGGGCCAGCTCAATACATCGAATTCCAAGTTGACAAATGAAATTAATAGGAGGTATAAAATGGCGTAGAAAGCTTTGAAGGCTACATGTTATCTTAAAGAAAACTACCAATGTGTATCAAGCGAAAATTTTATAATCAATGTGTCTTTCCTGTTATGATGAATCACTGTGAAACTTGGACATTGAATGAGCAAACAATTTAAAGATGAACAAAACAAAGAACAATGGAGAGATGCATGATAGTAACAACCAGGAGGGACAGAAAGACGAAAGATTGTATTCACGCACTAACGAAAGTAGAGAACATAATCAAGACTGCAAAGATGTGGAGGTCACTTAGCTAGACGAACAGATTGAAGATGGACGACAAATATACTACATTGGATTTCTAGAGAAAAGAAACGACCGGGACGACGTCCTAATGCATAATGGGTAGATGAAATCAAGAGGTTCAGCAGGCCGAAGTATTTGGAAAGAAAAGATGGAGTTCTTCATCCAACAGTGGATGGTAAACGGATGAATATGATACATGTACAAAAGAATTGAAAAATCAGGGCAAAGACTCCAAAGTGAAATGGTGAAATAGAGGATAAATGAACCACGTTCCTTGGCGACAGCATGTAAGGGAAAAACTGGAAGTTGGCGCGAGATGTCAAGGTTCATCTAAAACCCAGCAAGCCCAAACAATCAACCCTAAGACTCGAACATCATTAACCTTGCCACCTCACGCCAACTAACACTGTTCCTCTTACATGCTGTATCTTTGGCTCATCCATCCTCCATTTCACAACTTTTTATGGCTAAGGACCTTGACTGAACTTTATCCACCGCTGGTGTTTATGCTCGGATATATTATACTCTGAAGCAAATAAATATGGAACTTTCAAATGTGACTGAACAAGTTGGCCGTTTCAGATAAAACTATTATCAAAATAAGTGCATAAGACTTAGTTAAAATTGCTCGAGAAACCATCACTTCTTCACAATATCAACCTCAAAATTCGAATATGACTAAATTTATATTAGAATAACAACTGAAAAAGGAAGGTACAAGAATATAATTTATTCATGTATCTAATACTTGTATAATTGTCAAGGATATTATTTTCTAAATATCCAATTCCTAGAGAAATTCCTAACTACGCCTTTGATTCCTTGTTCAGCTAAAATGTTTGACAAGTGCCTTAGTTCCTGAATCATCTTGCTGGCAGCCTAATAAGTCTGGTCGAAACATATTTTTGAAACCATTGTTCTTGTCTGTATGAGATAATTATATAAGAAATTCGTGAAAACGAATTTCAAAATTCTAAGGGATTATTGCGCTTCGTTGGCAATGTAGTACAAATGCTGTTCTCTTTGCTGACAAATTTCCATGTGCTTCCTATTTAGTTCAAGTCAAGAAATACTGTAAATCTCTTATAAAATAAAAACCGATCATCTAGTTACGAATTTCTAGTTACTACTTAGTATTCAACATTAAAATTACTATACTGAAGGTAAACATTTAACGTGTTTTGCCATAATGTTGTAACGTATGTCAGTACTAATGTTTCGCTGTGTTGGTTATTCATCTCCGAAAGAACGTTCTGCATCAATGAATCTCCTTTCTTGAAAGCTTCAAATACTGGCGCCTGTAAACAAATTTGTTTCTGGACGTTTTCACTCTTTCTTATGAATGAGAAAGTGATTTCGTCGAACATTATTGAATTTCAATCGAAAAGTGTTGTTTTCTACAAAACACCCTCGCTTTGGATAGGAAAATCATGTTTGTACACCGGATTCTGATGTTTTAAGTATGCACTTTCCTCGCTTAACTTGAGAGAGTGTGATCTATCATAATTTTAGAGATGTTCCCAATGCACCTTGGGTAATAGTCATCTTTGTTTTAGTCAATTTGTTACCGCAAAGACTATCGATAAAACGGTCACAGTGTCCGGTTAATAGCTTTTAGTTAGAAATGTCAACAGAAGACCTGATAATTTTTCTCAGTGATAATATCATACCAGCTGACGTCAGCAGTAAGATATACACACGAAGTTTCTAAATATTGTTCTCAAATGCCTGACGAGACGAAGGTGACCCCTGAAGGCATTCTATCTCAGTTGGCCATTTGAATTTGAATTTGATTTTTAAGGTCTTTAGGCACCTTTCGCTTAGGTCGTATAGATAATGATGAGTTGAATTAATAAACTGAAGGGGATTGGAGGAAACCAACGAATCCCGAGAAAACTAACGTACAAGTCTTTTGCCCTTCACAAAGCTCTCAGTTGGCTATGTATCGTAGGAATGCATTACTTCGTTATTATGTCCAAAACATGAATATTTTATGTAAATAGTTTGATATTCCTCTAAAAACATTTTGTTCCCGGAGAAAAAACTACCAGATGCCACTCTTTCTGCTGTCACAAGATAATTCCGTTCATTTGAATTTAGTCTGTACCTCCTCCATATCTCTTGGCCCGTTGCTAAGTTCATTAAATTCTAGCGAACAACCTATCAAGTACTAATACAAAATTCGATGTTTATATTATTCGGGTAGAAATACTATTTTCTACTGTTTTATCGACTCCGCAGAATAATGTGTTGGTTGAGGATTAGTACAAATTAATCCCAACGGAAAAAATATGTAAGTTGCTCAAGTGGATTTATGCAATATGTTTGTTTATTACAAACACATAAAATTTCATAAACTTTGAGGGTCCACGTGACATTAAGGGACTGAACGTATGCATTGAAATATGCTGGATCTTAATGTAGATAATATGTTTATGGATGCGAAGTTGTTCTAAATAAGGATCAATGAAACTGGTTTCTCTCACCATATAACGGTTTCCATTCTATAACTTTAATGAAAATCCTTTCTTGCGTTAAATGAATTTGTAGTTATTTTGTGGAATAACGGTAAATGCTGCAAAACTATAGTTTTCATTAACCGTGTCTAATTATTATTTATTTTACAGAACACTTTACACTTAAATTCAATAGTCGTGTTGCTTGAATGAATTCTATGTAGAAACATTATGCTTATTCGTTACAGCTAAATGGGAATTAAAAACATTTCAAATTATCTTTCTTTTTCCTTTGAAACGAAAGAAATATACTTACGTCCTGATTCTAATGGAATACTTATCGGCCCATCTGTAATAAAATAATATAACCAAAATTTAGGACAGATATACTCAATGTTCAGAAAACATTTTAGCGGAACCAAAGTAAATTCGCTTTTTACTTGTATTGAATTCTATAGGTAGATATAATATTACGTATATACAGTACTAGTCTGTAAGAAGAGAAACGGAATCAAATGTCAAAAATAGAACATAAATTGTTACCTATATATTTCATAATATTTCATTTAACAAATAGCATTTTTATACTAATTTTATCCAACTTATTAAAATGTAAATTCTAATATTTAGTATTCAGGCGAGATGTAATATTGCATACTCTTCCTACAAATTGCCAGACAAAATAATGAAACACGTTAAGAAGCAATTCTTTGGACTATTTTGAAGTATTGCAGAATTAATATGCTAATCCTGGAACAATTTTAAGATAAGTTTTACTTTGCCCACAGAGCGTGAAAGCTACGTAACCCTTGAATGCATGGTTTGACTCAAATTGACCTGTGACGAACTTTACATATGGTTTTGAAAGGAATATTTTTCTTGCAGGAAGCTGCTTCTCGCTGAGATTTCCTATAATGTTGTTGTTACTAAGTTAGAAGTTTTTTATTGTTTTTCTTCCTTTTGTATTTTCCTTATTCAAATTTATTATATCAGACTACATGAATGTATAGCATGGGTCAGTATGACCTACCCGTCTTATGTAATTATTGGGGATTTGTTTATATTATAATTATTAGTAGAGAAGATTCTGCGAGTTTCGTAAGTTAGGTTTTTAGTTATTAGTTGATGCTTACATGTTCCCACTGCTTTATATTTATCGCCTTTCAATGTCTTATTTCGTGCTTGGTAACATAGACTTTTAGGATATTCGGCTGTTTGCTGCTGCTTCTGTTATATGCTGTGTTGAACTATGGCAAACGTCTTGTTTTGTGATTGTTTTTAGTTTAACTATATTTATAAGTTTGGAGTACCTCTTATTATCTCTACGTTGCTAGCTGAAGACGAATTATTCAATTTGTTACATCACGAACTCAGTGAATCGGATGCTCATTCTAAACTGATTTTATCTCCTGACATTATACACAGTGACTTATCTTCGTTTTTTCTTAATCTTATAATTAATTTGTTTCTGAGGACGGGTATAACAAGAACATCTGCATGTAATCGGAAACTATAGGTCAATGCAACTAGCTGCCACAAGCCGTATCCCAAACGTGTGAATAGTATGGAATGTCGAATCCTCAATAGCACCCGCACAAAATATAATTAGATGCAAGGCTTCAGTACTGACAGCACAAACATAAATATGTGAAATCACATTTTTACATAAAGTTTATTATTGTCTTTAATTATATCGTCTTATGTCAAAGTTAAGAAAACGGAAAAGACATATACGTAACATAAATGAAATCTTGAATTCACATATTTCAGTCATAGGATGAAGTAATTAATTCAAAGCTTCCATGAACGTAATGCAGACACAAAAAGATTCGCAGGACGGAACAATAGCTTCTGCACGCGGATAATACAGTGTACACTGGGTTATAAATCTTCCATTACTTGTAATAATATAAATAGTGTAACCAGTTGATTAAGTAACAAAATGCTCTAACAGTGCACAAGGAATCCTTAGCTGTTATTGGCTTGCAGAAAGATGAGACAATGGCCTACAATAAAAAATATATAGACTCTTTATCACCTTTGACCCTCATTTATCCAGAATAGGAATTATTGTAAGCAAATGTGAGGTGGACCTTTGTAGTTATGACTTCGATAAATCACATGAAACAAAATAAGGTTTAGAATTTGATTGTGTGTTTCATCCTCTTAAAGTTAATGTTAACCGATGTAAAAAACACCTATCTCCTCATGTTCTTTCTTTTATCAGGTGTAAGTATTGCAAGGGGGTGTTTCTCCATTTAGAAAAATATAAAATATACATGTATATTAATCTTTCTTAATTTATCCACTCTAGAAGTTTCGATCGATCCGAGTGTCATACTTTGGTAACCCTCCATGTAGGAATAAACCATTGTTGCTTACTCTAACTAACTGACCCACAACGAAGAAGAATGTTTATGCTCACGGCCAAAACGGAAGTTCATAGGGTTCTTATTTTAGAATATTTTAATCCCCATTTCACAAAGGGAATAAAACCAAACAATCATAACTAGAAACGCTACTATCACAAACTAAAGGAAACGAATCCCAGGAATTTTGCAAATGAACGCGATCAAAACCATTGAAGGCCAGAAAATCATGAAGAACAGGAGTTCTTCGAGTGGTACTGAAAAACGACTCTGTTATTTGCGACACTCACATATATACAGCGAATTTCAGATCTAGCGAACTTTAAACCCCATTTTGATGCTTGAACTTCCATTTGAAATTCCTTTTCCATACTAAGACACAGAAAGATAATTGGGTCGGTAGGACCTCCTTGGGACCACCTAGGGTAGTTCGAAAAAATCACATTTCTGATTGTAGCATTGATTCGAGACCATACAGGCAGCCAAAATCGCGGAATCGTAATACCTTTCAAATACGTGTCTATTACACGTCAAAATTGGTGAAGAGTTTCAAAAGTTATGACTCTTTTAGCTGAATCATAGAATTTTCACACATGATCGAAAAGTGTGTCTGTCACTCTGTCTGTCTTTTTCCTTTAGCCCCAAATGGTTGCTACCAGGTGGTTTTGGGGGTTAAATGTGGCTAATGCTCATTTTTACGTTACGGTTTTTGAGATACGGAGCTTACCATGGTATTTACCAATGGATTTTTGGGGTATAATTTTACATTCTGATTTGATAAGATGTTTATGACCAATCCATCGTCAATCATTGTCGAAAAATTGCATAAATGTTTATATTGTAGTTTAAGGCATACGAAATTCCAGCTCAAAAGAACCTATTTTTTCCGTTTCTGCATAAGCATTATTCTTTATAAATATAAACGTAAAGTGAAAAGTGCTACGTATATGAAAAAATATGTATCTCAATTCTATTCACTAATCAAAATATTTAAAATTCATATATTTTTTGTTTCATAACCTACATGAAATTCCTTGATCTGCACCAGATACTAATAGCACATACAGTCTTATTAGCCCACAGAGTTCATATCTTATTTGGATTGATCAATCCGCGATCATTCATTTTGTTGTCTTGTTTGTCTCGTAGTTGACAACGGGAATTTAGTTTATTATTTCTCGGTAAATGCACTATTTCCAAATTCATATATATTAATACTAATATAATTTTAATAAACCACAAAACTTCAACAAAAACAACTGTTAAGGGCCTTATAAAACTTGAACTTCTTAATTACAATTGAATTTTCAGATGTTGGTACCAGAAATGAGAATTTAAACACATAAAAGTAGTAATTGATGAATGTAAAAATGGGCTAGCATTGATCAAATTATTACCAATTATCTGATATTCAAATGTATTTTCCACTTACTCTTAACTTGAACATAACTGCAATAAAACAATTATCATCGACATATAAGGCAAAACGAATATGATTATGTTAATATAGTTATTTTATTTGTTTCAACCAAAACACTTTAAACATGTCGTATTTTGTTTTCATTTACTCTCTTAACCTTGCAATTCACGGATTGAAGGATGAAAAATTTCCTTTGATTTAAAAACTGATCTTTTTCTTTCTTTACAAGATTGCGTCAGTCAGTTGTGATGAAGGTATGGTATGGAACCAACATATTATAGGTTAACCTCCAACAAACATTTTTATTTGCAAATATACGAACTACAATCATTATACAGTGATTAAATAATTAAACCGGAAAAATTAAGTTTCCTTCGGAAGTGTACCTACAAACGAATTTTCATCAAAAACAGATTTGCCTGCAAGGTTCAACAATTAGTAACGATGTACTGTATGAACGGAAATATCGGTAGAATTACTTTTCGGGAAATATGAAAATACCGTTCTTCTGAATTTCTACGAGTGCTCATAGAAAATAAAGCAACAATCTATCACTTGGTCGTTATATACTCTGCCTGAATTAAGATGAAACGGGTTAGTAGAGGACTTCATTTCGGAATTCGGTGAAAAATTGAAAAGGACATCCATATCACATATGTCAGCTTTCTTAAAAAGAACAAGGGTATATTATGTTCATCAGATTATCATCACTGTTATATTTTATCTATCTTACTAAAATCGTAGCCCATCAAGGCAATTTACCCACAGACAATTACCTCATACTGTACATTTATATTTCGGCAGTAAAGAATAAATTAGTTTCATCTCCGTATAAAAACTGAATCACTTACTGTTTACAGCATGTTGAACACCATTGGCTGTAAGAATGACAAATTATTAAGAGAAAGAACGATTCTTTATTCTCAAAAGTTTTTAATGAACTAGATTCAACAAAATTCGATTCACCAAATTGTAACAGTTATTATAAAATATTCTTAAATCAGAAAATAATCAATATTAATTAAAACAGATCGCACACGTACAGTTCAATAACAGGATAGATTATTATATGTTTAGCGACGTTGTTTTAATGATTCTTTTGAAACAAAATGCTACTTTTTTCAATTGAGCCTTACATTTATTATCACCACCAAGCTATAATTGAAATTAACTAAATTATAGATATTGAGATTACGTCAAAATTAACTTTGCTAAGTAAAATTGTAAAAAATCTTAAGCCAAGAGAGACATTTGCATTTGTTGAGAAATATATATGTTATACACAGGTATTGCAAGAATAGTAAAAACGTCAGAAATATGCCCTAAATATATATTTGGTTAGTTTCGTTTCTCAACTTTTTTCCGTTCCTTTTAAAGTCCTAATTTCCAGAGGATACGAAATAGGTGGCATCTACACACCTAATTAATTACCTAACGATATGACTTACGGAATATCTAGCAGTAATTTCTTACTGCACTTTGACCTATTATTAAATCAGCGTTAAAAGAAAGATGTAGCTCTTGTAATTTATTGACTGGGCTTTACTGACTTGCCCATTTGTAGAACTAATCTCTATGCTTATGTCTTGGCATAGTTTACATCTCTTGCTTAGTGATAATATATTATTTTATTACATTTGTAAATAATGGATTATAAACTTTTCGACTAAGCGTATGTAACATATAATGGAATTAAAAACTGCGTAATCCACGGTAAAATATTATGAAATGTCGCGGTTGGCAACCTCGCAATCAATACGTGATTGTGTTGTTTTCAGAGATGTGATTAATATTCGATAATTAAATAATTGGCTAGTTGAAAGAATGAATCTCTGAAGTGTTTACCACCAGTTTTCTTTAATTACAATCAACAGAAAGTAAGGAATATTGACACAAAAATGTTTTTGGAAATGTTCCGGATGAACATGATTGATATAACGTTAAGAAATGATTTAATTTATACCCCATGAAAAACAGTTTTTCAACGTAAAATGATTTACTAAAGGTTGACAACATTTGTTCAAACATTATTCGTTTAATTAAATTTGTAAGTGTGACAGTTAAACCGGTTCTTAACGTTTTGTAGATCATGGGCTCTTGCTTATCTTAAACGATAATGTGATATGTGATTCCCTAAATGAAAATCTCATAATTTAAAATTGCGGGGCTTAGTGGAATGAGAACATATGCCACAAATTACCTTCTTCACAGGTAAAGAATCTACACGGTAAACTTTATATTTATAGTATTGAAAGATAGTAGAAATTCGTCATGAACTGCACTCAAATCCTTACTAAATGAAGATATTAAAATCTACTAATATTCTATGGTTTGTGAAAACAAAATCAAAAGGAAATGCATTCCGAAAAACAAACTTTATTATGTTATGTAGAAAATCAATATTTTATGGATGAAAAGACCACATGAAAAGTCACAAAGTATTTCAAGGGCTCAGTGGGAAAGGCAACGTTCCACATCCGAATGATAACTTACATTATGCTTCAGATAATCACCTTTAGCTATGTAGTGTCTCCTCTCATAGTGATTATGCCCGTGGTATATGTTTTTTTTTGTACTAACTTGAATACAAGAATACTATAATAATTAAATACAACACCTTCCACAGGAAAAGTCATTACACGACGAGACGCTAAATGGATTAAGGTGTATGTTTGACGTAGAATGTAAGTTTACATTGGGATGTGGCATATTCTCTTATACCACTGTGCCATTCAATTGATATTTGTTTGTACCTACATTGAACATTTTTCATTCTGCCGCCGACATATATGAGTAGTTTATTTTCAAAAGTACACATCTAAATGGACTGGAAACTCAACAGTAGGCATACTCATCGTTCTGCAAATGGACTTAATATACCTGTGTTGATGATCTGCCATTGTAACTAGAAGCACTTATTAGTTTCAATATTTGCATAATTATTTTGTTCGCTTATGTTAAATTGTTCATCACGGAACATTTTACCTTTCCAAAATAGATTACTCACATATTTTACATTATCAAAGTAACAATATAGTAGGGAAATTGCAATAAAAATAATAAGCTTAAACATGTATGCAAGAATTATGCATAAATAAACTTACAATCAAAGTATGTAAATCTTGGCCCTGCAAGAGAAGAGCATACGTTAAACAAAGTCTTTGTTAAGTGCTCGTTCCGATCACACAATTTGAGAACTTATGTAAACCAATTAGCTTACTGTTACAAATACTTCAAAATCGTATTCATAAATTAAATTACTCGTATATATAACATTTATTATATATAACGTATATATAACATTTTATAACAGAATAGATATATTATGCGTACCATCCGTTACAGACCATGGCGAATTCAACGGTGTATCATTCATCTCTCTGTGACACATAATTACTGAGATATAGGGAGAACAAAGAAATATACAGATGGAGAATACTAAGGAACTCAAAATGCCTGAAAGTTTTAGAGTTCATGTGATAGGTTATTACACGATTTGACACAATTGTGAAGCCAAACGTGTATGGCTCATCTCAGTCGGACTTGTAGTTACTGAGTTCTAGGAGAACCAAAAATGGAGCATACCAAGCAATTCAGAAGGACCTTCCACCTTTAGAGTCAAAATTATAGTTTTTCTACCGATTCTGACCATTACGAGTTCAACGGTGTATCATTCATTAATGTGTGACAAAGTTACTTAGTTCTAGGTGGAGCAAGGAAACATACAGATGGAGAATACGAAGCGATTGAAAAGGAACTGTTAGTGTTAGAGTTGACGTGATATGTTATTCCATGGTTTGAGATCATTGTAAATCCAACAATTTATGGCTCATCTCTGCCGGATTTGTAGTAACTGAGATGTACGAGAGAGACAAATGAAATGGAGCATACCAAGCGATTCAAAAGTATCTGTCACATTTAGAGTCAAAATTCTAATTTCCCCGCCATTTCGGACCATGACTTATGTGTGTATCATTCATATAACTGTGTATTTGTTACTGATATCTGTGGAGTACAAACATACAATGTGACAATACATAGGAAAAATGGAGAAAACTAATTAAATGAAAAGGGCCTGTCAGTTTTACAGTCAAAGTCATAATTTTCTCCGCCGTTTGAGATCGTGGCGAATCCAACAATGTATGCTTCAAATCTGTTGGACTTGTAGTTTCTGACAAGGCAGTGTCACGATAGTTGTCGCAGAGATCCTAATCAAACACCGTGCATCTGATAGAGGGTGGTGAGATATGGAAAGTACCAAAATTTAAGGTGTGATGAACAAGGAGGCAGAGCTATGGGATACCTCGGAATTCAAAGAAGTTAAATAAAGGATATATCCAGAGTATTTCAGAATAAAAGATATATTCACAGTATTTTAAAATAGAGGACGGAACTTTCGGGACGTGATTTCTGACATCAAAACGAGTTAAAAAGTTCATTTCAACATGGGTAAAATTTCGCTCAGTTTTGGAGATACAGCGTTTCCAATTGCGTTCAAAATCGACGCCAAGTAATAGAAGGAAATTAATAATTCTCAATAATAAGGACGAGATGAGCCATTCAATGAAAATTCTGTTGCCGGAAATTCGTGTCTAGCAACGGGTTGGACATCAGGAATGGGAACACGATGTCACTAGTTTGCCAGTGTTGTCAACTAGGTGATGTTATTGATGTTTTAAATCATCTAGTGATGGAAAACAACATACACAATGATAAACAACAGCACACACCACCGTGTTGCAAACTACGGATAAGACAGATAAGTTTTCGCAAACAGGCCAGCCCATCTGAAATCTTCTAGCTTGGTTAATCGACCTCTTTCAAAAAATAATTATTATTATTATTATTATATTTCTTACATTAGAATAGTTCAAAACGGTTATTCTATTATATCTATCCCACTCTATTAATTAATGGTCGCCATTTTTGCAGTAGTTTACAAACAATATAATATCTCAGTACTAGTATATCATAGGATATTCAAGAAAAAAACAATTTTTTGCCTTTAAATCTGCTTAACGCTTTTAGTTCTCTGCATAAGCCTAAAATGTAACTGATGTTATCAAAATGATATTCAAATTTTAATGTCAAAACTAAATAAATTCCTATTTAAGGGAGATTTTTTTACGGAGCGGATTGAATACCAGCGTTGATGTTTTGAACACTATTACACTTCATATTCTATTGAATGCGTACAAAATATCAGGCTGATATGAGGTTCCCTAATCTTTATGAATGTTTGTATACAAAAATTTGTATTTTATGCGCATTTCTCTGATTGTACAAAATGGAAAAGTCTATTTCTTACATGCTGTATAATTATAGAAGAAGAACATACGGTAGAAATGTAAACTTTAATATTTGAGTTTGAACGGATTATTCACTTGTAAATTGAAGATATAAGACTCGTACGCACTTTGGCAAACATATTATCAAAGCAGGTACCAGCATTATTAATTCTCAATTTTAACATTTTTAACTACGTCGAGATTCAAATATCGTAGTTAAAATTACTACTATATATTTTCCTTATAGAGTAGATTTTTATATTTTGACCCGCCAGAGATATCAGCCTTAATACGTATGAAATACCAAATTTTGGATTTTCAAACATTCATAAAAAATTAAGGAACCACATGTCAGCCTTGATATTTTGCATATATTCAATAGAATTTGATGTCTATTAGTGTACAAAAGATCAACGGTGATATTCAATCCACTCGGTACGAAAAAGCCCTCTGAAATATGAATTTATAATGTTTTGACAATCACATTTGGATAATATTTAGAAAACGCCATTCCGTTTTAGGCTTATCATGCACAGAACTAAACTTTTCAAGCAAATATAAAGGGATCAATATGGTTTATGTTTGATTGTCCTATGATAAACCAGTACGGAGATATTACATTGTTTTGTAAACTATTGTAAAATGGCGGCCATTAATTCATATATTGGGATAGAAATTAAAAAATACCCGTTTTGAACTATTCTAATATAAGGAATATAATAATAATTATTATTATTATTACTTGAAAGAGGTCCATTAACCAAGCTAGAAAATTTCAGACTGGCTGGCCTCTAGATTGTATAAGATTGCGAGAACCTCTCTGGCTTATCCGTGGTTTACAACACGGTGGTGTGTGCTGTTTTTTATCATGGTGTATGTTGTTTACCATCATTAGACGATGTAAAATATGAATGGCACGCCGTACTGCCATTTTAAAACTTTATGCCTAGCTGGCAACACTGGCAAATTGGTGACATCATGTTTTCATTCCTGATGTCCAACACGTTACTAGAAAGAAGTTCCTTGCAACGGAATTTATATTCAATCACTCCTTTCTCACTCATTGAGAATTATTCAGTTCCTCCCATTCCTAGGCGTCGATTTTGAACTGTAAGTTGGAAACGCTTTGTCTCCAAAGCTAAGCAAAATTTCAAAAGGCGATTTTCACTTCTTTTTATGCCAGAAATCACCTCCCGAAAGTTCCGTTCTTTATTCTGAAATACTGTGGATATATAATTTATTTAACTTCTGTAAATTTAGAGGTTTCGCCCCCCTAGCTCCAATCCCTTGTCCTACGAACCTTAAATTTTAGTATTCTCAATATCTCACTATCCTCTATCAGATGCAAAATGTTTGATTAGGATCTCAGCGAAAACATATCCTCACCCTCCCCTTGAGATCTAGAGGGGACAGACAGACATACAGGACAAACCCTATATCATTCCTTATTCACTGACGTTCATACGTGTGTGCTTATAAGCGGAACAAAAGTATACCGCCGGGAAGACCAAAAGATTTATTTGAAAAAATAATTAAGATATGTTTCCAATTGATTGCTACCTACACATGCCTCAATGGTAGAATTCACTTCAAATTTTCTTCAGCAAAACAAAACTGTTAGTTGTAAGTAGATACAATATATAACAAATATAAACAACTTGTGGACATTTTAGAAAATTGAAACATGTGGAAGTAGTTTCAATATGTTTCAACTCCAGATGCAAATGGCTAAAACAGTCTGAAGGAAACTTTAGAGGCATCGTACCCAACACTAGTGAAAAGGAGTTGAGATGCTCTAATGTATAGAAACTGCATTAGCTTTAGGAACAAGCGATTCCTTCACGATAAAGGCACTGTTGTTGAAGCAACTGTTTCGGGGGAGTATGCCAATATACCCGTACATGTTGATTTTTAATTGACTCATAAATTGACCTGTGAATGCGTGTCTATAGATTATTAGGTGGCGTCCAATATTATTTGCTGGGATGATGAACAACTAAAATATTGTATAAACCGTTCAAACAATAGTGTAAAGAGGACTGAAGTTTACAATTGATTCGAACCAAACTAAGATTTACTTGTTATTCTTTGAGGAAAAAACAGAATGCATGTCTAGAAACGGATGTATATTATTCGCATATTACAAGAGACTAATTTAGCGTGGAAAATCGGTATATCCATTAAATAAAAAAGTTAAACCCCACTGATTGCTAGTCATTCGCTACAGCTGTAACAAATTATCGAGAAAAGTTTAATGAATTAGGAGGTGAGTTTATTGATAAAGGTTATAAGAAGAAAGCTAGTAAAAACTAATACAGAATTTACGAAATCGTTACGGGAATTAGGAGAGCAAAATATGGAAACAAAACTATTTTCCGTCGACGTTATTACCCTACCTAGGACAAACAAATCCAGAATTTCTGGAAAGGAATCAAGAAGTAAAATAACAGATAAATGGTGTTTCAAGATGTTACAATCCCATCACTGGTCGCTTATAAGGGAATAAAAGTATTTGAAACAACATCTGACATAATCATATTTCAACAAAAGCAATACTGGTTAACATACAAGATTTCATCCAACGTAAATCTAACGCACGGTAATTAAATGGACACCATTCCAAAAATACTTGAGCAAAAGTAAACCGACAAACTTGAAAACGTTGGGCTAAAGAACCAATACTTGAACAAAACCACGATAAAAGAAGATGTTGAAGAAAAGAGGATATTGAAACCACCAAGTGAAATAGAGTTCAGAGGAGCTACAAACCATCAAGGATTCCCGAACTGAAACCCTCACGACCCAGGATACGAGAGAGAATAAAGTTATAATTAATATATGAGAGGTCAAGAAGGAGTACTGTCACATAATCAGGAGGGAGACCCAAAACATAAACATTCTAATATATAGAGACAACTGGAACAGATAAGAAATATACACTAAGACAAAATCAAGGGGACGAAAATGGATCTGTAACTAAAGTTAACGAATATTCTTGAAAATGATGAAATCATACAGAATTTCATAAATGCTGTCATAGAAAAACACTAGGCGAAAGGTTTGTACATAATGTACATACACGTACACAAACAGATAAAGTACTATGTAAAATACTAATCTTACAGTCTGTTAGAAGTGTATACATAATGTGTACATAGAACACACACACTTAAACATAAAACGACATATGCTTCTAAATAATAAACAAATACTTCAAAC
>JAGDQP010023478.1:389-17145 GCA_022664845.1 Lepisma saccharinum
CAAAGGAACTTGGCGCATCCGTCTCCCATTTCACACCTTTTTAGGGCTAAAGAACTTGGCTCCACTTTTTGCACCTCTGGTGTTTTTGTTCGGATTTCACAGCTTTTTGTACGTATATAATATATATACTCGCTCTCTCGGCCTCGTTTAGGTCCTCGGCCCCCGTAGCTGGCTGCGGCCTTAACTTCGAGTTTTTGGGTACTTACGCCCCTTTATCGTAACCACTCTCCAGGACACTGTGCTTCCATGTTGCAGATTTTTCCCATACCCACCACCCCTGGGAATGAGATATTTATTGAAACATAGGGAAGCTTTGCCATATTTATTGTAACCTACTTGTGATGATACAGCAAATTTGCTTCCTGCTGGCGGCCCTAAAATCCACCACCACCAACCCTAAGGCTCGAACATCACCTGATGTTTTGCTCGGATTTCACAGCTTTTTATACGTGTATATATATACTAGGTTCGCCTCGCTGGGTGTGCTGCCCCAGAATTCCGTGTGCGCCCCAACTTCAAATTTTTAGGGTTACGCCCCCTTTATTGTGATCAGACTTTCTGGGGACAGCGCCCCATGCTGTGCAGACCTTTTCCCATATCGCCTCGGGGGCTGCACGCTCATAGCGGTGGTTTGATCCATTTATTGAAACATTTTCGTGATGGTACACCTTCATACCAAATTTCGTTTCTCTAGCTTCAGTGGTTTGGAAAATGGTATTTGGGCGGCTATGTTGAATTAAAGAAAGCGATTTTTAAAAAGTTTTCTTACATTGCCGTTACCTACTTGTGATGGATTCATACCAAATTTCGTTTTTATAGCTCGAATGGTGTGGAAAAAGTTTTTGTGCGGCCATTTTGATCCAAGTTAACAACTTTTTCAAAAATGTAAATTATTCCTAAACTACTCTTGTTAATACACCTTTATGCCAAATTTCGTATCCCTAGTTCAAACGGTCTGGAAAATGGATTATGAAGTCAGCCATTTTGGATTCAAAATGATGTCTTTGCAGATATTTTGTAATATACTAGTGATGATATACCGTCATACTTCGAAATTTCATATTTCAATTTTTAACATCTTTTTTCTTACAGAACCTCAAAATCGCTGATTTCGCAATAAACTCTTCTTCCTGTATAACATGCTGACGTTTTGTGACACGTGGAACTCGGCTGCATGCACTGCCGTACGTGTTGATACTCCCCTCGATTCGCTCGCGTCGCTGCGCCAAGAATCCCACGGCAGCCCGCGCATCGAGCTTGAGGAGTTTGGAGGAACTGCGTCTTTTTATCACAACCAGAATCTGCAGTGCACTGCGCCACATGATGCAGATATCCCCTCATACTCCAGAGCGCTGCGTCCGAATGGGGAAACGTCCACATTCTGCCTGTATAACATGCTCCTGGCAATGCTAACGTTTATGACGAGTAAAACTTGGTGGGACACGCAGGAGTATTGGAAGTTGGCACGAGGAACTAGGCTCATCCATATTCCATTTCACCACTTTTTAAGGTTGAAGGAGTTGACTGGACAGTTTGCACCCCTGGTGCTTTTGCTCGTATTTCGCAGCTTTTTACACTTGTGTAATGTATATACTCGCTTCGCCTCATTGGGGCGCTGCCCCCAGAATTCCAAGATGGCCTCGCTGGGGCGCACCCCTTTATTGTAATCAGGCTCCAGCTGGGAACTGTAACCTAGTAGGGGAGACGAGCCGAATTTATTCTAACCTACTCGTAATGGTACACCTTCATACCAAATTTCGTTTCTCTAGCTTCAGTCATTATAAAGTGGGGCTTAGGCGGGCATTTTGGATAAAAGATGGACACATTTTTAACGTTTTCTTATATTTTCGTGACATACTCGTGATGATACACTGTCATACCAAATTTCATTTCTCTATCTCGAACGATGTGAAAAATGGTATTTCAGCTGCCATTTTGAATCAAAGATGGTGAATTTTTTAAATCGTTGTTATGTTTTCCTAAACTACTCTTGATAATACATCATTATGCCAAATTTCGTATCTCTGGCTCAAGCAGTTGGAAAATGGATTTATGACGCCCGCCATTTTGGATCCAAGATGGCGTCTTTAGAGATATTTTGTAATATTTTCATAATCTACAAATAATGTTGTACTGTCAAACTAAATTTCATTATTTTAGCGGCAGCCGTTTAGGCTGTGTATTCTTTAAAAGTTTAGGGTTGGCGGCCATTTTGAATCCAAAATGGCGACTTTTTCAAATTTTTAAAAAGTTTTCTTAATTTGCTACCAATGATGTAGTTTCATACCAAATTTCACTGTTCTATCTTTAGCCGTTTAGGCTGTGTATTCTTTGAAATTTTAGGTTTGGCGGCCATTTTGAATCCAAGATGGCGATCTTTTCAAAATGTCGGAATTTTTCCTTTATCTACTTATCATCCTCTACCTTCATACCAAATTTCATGTTTCTAGCTTACTCCAAACACCCTAAACAATATGATGAGTGAGTGAGTCAGTCAGTCAGTCAGTGAGTGAGTGAGTGAGTCAGTTAGCCTAAAATGTGCAATTTCAGGGGTCCACAACTAGAACATAGTTTGAGATACGAATATGAAATTTTGTACATCTGCACATATTTACCATATCTCCTTAACGGCAAAAGCTCATATTCCTATCTTTAACATCTTTTTTCTTACGGGGCCCCCAAATCGTCGATTTTGCCATAAACTCTTGTTCCTGTATAACATGCTTCTGGCAGTGCTAACGTTTTCTGACGTGAAGAACTTGGCTCATGCACTGCCGTGCATGTTGATTTTCCCAGGTCTTACATGCGACATTAAGAAGCATTTCATGTTGGCTTTTAAAAACATTTTGTTAAATTTTTCACCAACCTTTTCAAATTTTGATAATTCTTTTTCGAGATAGGATATTTTGTTTTCTAAAGCTAGAATTTTTCCTCTGCATCTGAAAAGTTACGTTTTTAATAAACAATTCTCCGACAGAAATCCTTCAAATTGACCGTCACTTACAATAATTGGATCATTGCTTGTAGCAGCAGAATCGGTTACATTTATAACCAAACTTTGAGGTTTTAAGATATCTGTTTCTTCCGATCTTCACATCTTGCTCTACGTGCTTTGTTTCGATCGTCCGTCAACAATAACAAATGAGGTTCTGCAGAATCTTTTAATTTTAATTTTTTGCTGGGTTAACGAGTGGCGGATCTAGAAATTTTCCTATGGGGAAAAAATTAAACTTTTCCGTCCTTTCCACCGCTCTTTTGCCGCCCTTTCCATCGTTTTTTTTTAAAGCAAACAACACGACCGGCCGACCCGACGGCCACAACATTGTCTCGCTTTTGTTATTATCTTTGGAGCATATCGTGGCATCGCTATTACTAACTCCAGTAAGGCAATAGACCTGCCTATCTGACTTCATAGTTTTGAATTTTGAAGATGAAGGGAGATTGTATCGAATAACATAAAAATGTCTTAGTGCGCCAGTATTTAAATATTTAACACGTTTAAGTCAATTACAATTTAAACGGCAATTTTACTTCCTCATTTTAGGAAGTTTTATTTTTAATTTTTAGCTGTTTGTCGCCCGGGGCGCTTGCTCCCTTAGATCCGTCACTGGGGTTAACCGAGCAATTCAGCTTTCAAATCGCGAATCTGATTCATCAAGATGTTCAGTGCAAATATATGAATTGTCCGGACTGAAAGTGTCGTCCTCCTACACAAATACACACAACTGCTACGAAGAGTTTTTTTTCTTTCAGAAACCTATGGTATGTTATTATTTTATCATGTACCTTACAAGCAGCAAGAGCAATGATTCCGCCAGACCCACCCCTGTGGGTGTGTATATCTCCAAAGCCTCAACAACACCCTCCAACTTAATTTTTTTTTTTTGGAAAATCGACAGAAAAAGATAGATACAAAACTTCACTTACACCCTCCCAATTTTTACTTTACTCCCCCCCTTAACTGAAAATCCTGGCGGAAACCCTGAGTAAGAGCACACGCTGATGGCATGTTGTAAATGTAATTTCAGAAATACAAAATACACTAAATCTAACACAAACACACACGAAAGGATAAAACAAAACCACACTCTGATATATCACACAACACGCATTAGCAAGCCAGCGCTCCGTATTTTAATTCTCGCGCACCTCGAGTCTTGTCGGCTAATGACGTCACTTGCTACTGCGCATATCCCAGTGGCACCTACCTTGTTTCTTTAGCTTTCTTGATTCAACATGTTCATTGAAGAACTATGAAGTTCTTATTCAATCTTCATGCCCCAGTCGTTCACATCAATGGAGGAGTACTTGGGTTCGGTCCTGCTTTCAGCCTTCCTTACTGAGGTTTTCTAGAGTATTCCTTAGTTTCAACAGGTGAATTCCGGGATACATTACTTCAACTAAAACCCTATTCACTACTATCCCTGCCCCCGGAAGAATGATTGCCGAGGAATGCCATCGCTCAAACATTAGAGGAATTAAATAGGTCAAGTTCCAAGATCAGCAACGAGAGATGGATTAAAGAAAGTTAAAGAGAAGATTGGTATTCTGCCCGGAGAAGTCTTTGAGCAAGGAGAACCGATGATCGTTTTCCATTATCTTCCATTAGCAGGAATGGATTTCGGCTCTGGCCCGGACAAATTTTCCAAAGACCTAAATGCTGCTGTAGTCCGATATACTTCCATTTTGTTCTGTGGATAAACAAAAAATACTTTACCAAGATTGGTCGCATTAAAATTTAAATACTGTATCAACTGACTGTTAAAGTTATTAGTACATAATCCGTGACAGTGCCAGAGCTCTCACAAGCATAGTCATATCAGCTAGCCTAGTGCTTGCCTAGGGTTTCTTCCAGAGAAAACTCTCCGTCTCCGGGGAACAGTCGTACAGCCCTGAAGGTGCTGTTGAAGTCTCTAGTAGATTTTAAACCAGGTTCCATAAACTATATTTACCAGCATCCTAACTAGAATTCCCCCCCCCCTTCCTCCTTCCCTGCAAAGAACCTTTTAGTGACCGTCTCCTTGCCCATATTTTTTCCAGTTATTCCGGGGAAAATCGCGGTAATTTAACTTTTTCTTTGTTGCAACCGTAAAATTGGCTACCTTTTCCCACCACCACCACCATTACATGAAAGATTACTCCATTCTTAATAGTTTTATCTATACTACTTGAATTAGGAGTTTAGAAATGAGTGTTTAAGTCAATCAGAAAATTCCTAATACGATTTTAGAAAAGAGAAATAACAAAAAGCGTACAGTTCAAGGAGTTTGCGAAAAGGTAGAGAATACAAAATTAGAATCCCTGAAAGGAGTACATATCTCGTAGCCCCAAACAAAAGTCGTTTTCGAATAAACAATATATTTTTTCGAAGGATATTCTTCAAACCGGGGAGACAGATAGCCGGGGATAAATACGTCAATCCGGGGAAATTAAAAGGAAACAGAGGGAGGGGGAATGGTCAGCATATCCCACCTGTAATTTTCATGCACAGGCGGACAATGAGTGGGAGTCTTTATTTATTTTTTGTTTCTACCTCGTTCCTCGTTGAAACACTTCTGAGAGGCGAAAACCTTGACCCAGGTCAGAGATATACGCAATATGCAGAGAAATATGCCTAAAAACTATAAATAACAAGTCATATTCAAAAACTGGTCAGCAACAAAAATGCCAACTTTCTCAATTACAAATTTTTCTTTCTGATAATTCTCAATTTATAGAATTTTACAACTACTTGACTTGAACAAGAGTGAAAATATTAATTTTGTAACATCTCATAATAATCGTTGGCCTGAGTCTTAGATGCCTAAAGGCCTTAAATAAAATTCAAATTCAAAATTCATAGTAATCGTTAAAATATGGCAAGCCATTGACACAAACTCCTAATAATTAATTTTTTGTTCTTTTTGTTTGTATGGTCAGTGAGCGATAAATTACTCGACAATGAGTAAGTCTCACCCTTTATTTAAACTTTTCAATGGCCAATTTTTGTGCCCTATTTTCACTAGACGAATACGAGAGAAAACAGGAGGGGGGCAACTACCATTCATTCCCCCCTAATCGCCGGCCATCTATTTTTTTCCCTTCCACGCAGTATTCATCCGCCAAGTATTGGGCCAGGTCAAAAATGAAACCGAAATCCACTCCTGTTCATTAGAGATAGATAATACGTACTATTGTCCTAAAGACGCGAGTTTTTGTTTGGGCTCTGAATTGTTGTGTCTCCACCGGGAATCGAATTCAGGGCTCATTGATTACAAAGCAACGATAAGATAAAATTAATTGCACGGGAATAGCACATGGTCCTAACGCGGTGAGCGTAACCAGTCACCCAGTGGGACAATATAGTACCACAAGCATATAATATTTAATCTCTGTAAAATTGTGAAAATGTTAATATTTGCATCAATTTCAGTTATTTCACTGAAAATCTCGTGGGACAAAAAGCACACAAAAAATTCACCGAAAATGAACTTTATATGAACGCATCTGAACTTTATGTTAACCTACTGAAAAAAATGTGAGTTTTTGTGTGTTTAACACTGAAAATCAAAGTATACTTAAAGTTCACAACATGTTCCAGTTTTACCACGTTAAAGTGCATAATATATGAACATTTCGTGAAATTAATGTGAACTACACCACATTTTTAGTGTACAATATATGAACTTTTGGTGTGCTGATACCCAATTCATGCACAAGAATTTCACTTATAGCGGCAAATATACTAAAAGTGATCTGAAAACGTACTCCAGATAATGTGAACTTTCGTAAAAATGAACCTTAATGTGTGCAAAATTATGTATTAAGTGTAAGAAGCCAATAAAATCACAAGGACCACATAAAAACTCACATTTTTTGCAGTACGTTCACATAAGGTTCGCATGCGCTCATAAAAGTTCATATTCGGTGAAGTTTATGTGTGGTTTTTGAGCCAGGAGATTTTTTTAGTGAATGTGTCTTTGAATTGGCTTCTTACCCATAGTGCATTGGCTTCTTGCACACATTAAGTTCATATTTACTGAAGTTCACATTATCTGGAGTACGTTATCAGATGACTTTTAGTACCTTTGCCACTATTAATGGAACTTTTTGTGCATACAGTGGGTATTAGCACAACAAAAGTTCATATATTTTCTAAAAAAATGTGGTGTAATCATATTAATTTCAAGAAAGGTTCGTATATTATTCACTAAAAACATGGAAAAACTGGAACATATAGTGAACTTTTTTTCGGGATATCTTGTGCACTTTAAGTATTTTTGATTTTCAGTGTTTCTGAGTCACGTTATAGACTAGTTTCTACGAGGAATTGGGTATTGAAAAACACTGAATAAGAAACGGAATGGGGGAAAAAAGGTTCCATTGATATCACAGTCTTTTGTCCTGTGAACCTTTTCAGTTACTATCGGTTATAAAAACATTTATTCGTCCGCTCTTTAGGATTTTCCCCGGGCTAGCCCCGGAGATCATTCAAATAATAATAATAATAATTTTCTGGATTTTACACATTGCCAGTTTCTATTAGTAAGAAAAGTGACATCATTTCAAAAAGTGCTAGGGAAATTACTGAGCTTGCATTTTGCACCTTTCATTTCGAGTATTAACAGGAATGCTGTAAGAACTCCATGGACTGTGTGAGCTTCAACAACACTCTATTAAATTGAGAGCAATGTTCGAAAATATTCCTTTACGCTTTCAGATCGTGTTGGGGAGCAGCAAAGAGAGGGGTTCCCGATCTAACTAAACAGATTATCATCGATCGTTCCCCGCCCCACCAGGCAGGAAGCTCAGAAAATGGACACACCCTTGGAACTTGATAACATAGCTCGAGGGATGTTAATTCATTTCTCCATGCTTGCGTGTCCTTTTCAAAACTACACCCTGTTTGTTGTCATTTCCTCAGATCATACAGGAAGCGGGAGGGATGAGATTCCATAGACTGAGTGAACCATATGGCGGGAACAACAATAAGTTTCTTTTGAAATCACGGTAGCCGTTTTTCAACTTCAGTATCTCTTTTTTTGTTTTCCACTAGTCATAATGTTATCACAACACTTATACTTAATTCCTATGCAAGGTAATAAAAGACACAAATCCGCTTACAGTGTGCTATACATATGTCGTAAATTTTGATCACGCACACAATATTTAGAAAAGAAAGGAACAAAAACTTTTTAAAGTATACCAAGTATATAATGTACAGTTGAAAACAAAAAATGTATGTGGAGTCCGGATGGGAACAGGTTGCAGAGATTCACAGCGTTTTACTTCTAACTAAACAGTACCTCTAAGATCGAGTATCGTTTATTTCTTCTTATCAATTGAGATTAATGAATGAAATCTCTAAATCTTGAACAATTTATGTACAGTGGACCGCGCCCCAGTATACAGAGGAATCAACTACATCAGGGCTATCATAATGTTTCCCAATATTTCTAGGATCTTATTTCATCACATTGCTTAGTTTCATATGTCGAAACGATGTCTACAAAATTGAGCTGAGCGAGTTGAAGTTTACAGTGGGAAACATATTTTTTTGCCGGAAGTAATAATCTTGTCGCAGACACAAATTAATTTTAATGAAAGTATTTTACATCTAAATAAACAGGATACGAGTAAGATGGACGACGGAAAGACTTATAGGTTGCCGGTGTTGAAATATATTTTCGGGGCAGGGAACAGGGTTGCTTTACCTCCCAAGATGCCTTGCGTTTCCTTCAGCCCATGAGGTTTAACTTCCAGAACTATAAATTGTATACTCCACTTCGATACCCCTATTAGAATGCGATATATTGAAATTTAATTATTTCCCAAGATAGCGGAGTGTACTTTGTGACGTCACATATTTTTCCATTCTGGTTCTAGTTCCATTTCTCGGATCCAGTTATGAGCAAGACATCATTTATTTCATATTCATGCGACCATTCAATTCAGAAATATTCAAATGTAAATATTTTTCAAGATGGCGGCCAGAAAGTATGGCACGTCACACATTTTATAAGGTTTCCAGCGCCATTCTGACATATACATATTTTTATTGCATCTCGATACTACTGCTTCAATGCAAGATATTCAAATTTAATTATTTCGCAAGATTGCAGCTTGTACGTACTTTGTGACGTGACATATTTTTGCTATTCTAATTGGGCTTTCTACTTTCAGATGCAATCCTTCCACTTTGATACGATCATTAGAACGCGAGATACTAAAAATAAATATTTCTCAAAATGGCCGCTCTAACTAAGTGACGTCACGTATTTTTGCTCCTTTTTACCGCCAGGTGTAGTCCACGAACGTACAGATCTTAACTCCGTTCCAACTGTCAATCATTTCAACTGCCACGAGCGCACAAGATGTTGCCAAGTTGTCATCCTTTTAATGTAAATTAAAGAAGTCAGAGTAAGAACCAGTATAAATATACTTTGAAACATGGT
This sequence comes from Lepisma saccharinum, assembly GCA_022664845.1. Lineage (NCBI taxonomy): Eukaryota > Metazoa > Arthropoda > Insecta > Zygentoma > Lepismatidae > Lepisma > Lepisma saccharinum. The sequence goes on from JAGDQP010023478.1 coordinate 9,824, forward strand.
TCTACAGAATGATGTAGAAGGTAATTGAAATATCTTTATTAATTATGCATATACTTAAATCCATTACAGACGTTTCTGCTTATTTTAGAGTCGATTGCACTTTTATTTTATTTTAATCTTTGCCTGTCAATTGATTTGAGAAGTAAGTCAAAAGAGGCAAAACTTCAGCTCTGTCAATTTATTATAAATTGTGAATATACTTTACATATAGATTACATTATTCTACAACGCCTACCGTAGAATAGGTTACTTACCGTAGAATTGCTTTGAGAAAGTGAAGCAGAGAATTTCTGGTCCTGCCGGAACACTGGTACTGAATAAAAATGAATTTCTCTCTCTATAAGTCAGGAATTATTATATTGGTTATGTTTACGGAGGCGATCTTAGGTTTACTTTCGGCTTGGATTTCTATAAGCACACGAATCACATTGGCTGACTTTAGTTATATACAATACAATACAATCGTTTCTAAATGAAATTCATTCCTTAGGCCTAAATTAAAATTATCCGGTATTTCTGACTGTAAAAAGAACTTCTTTTTATGGCTATTTCTCATCGTTTTCACATGTGGCCGACAACTAGTGCATACCTGGATGGCCACTTGTTCTGAGTGGACGACAACTGGTAAATATTGCTATTTTCCTCAAAACGATTTTAATAAGAGTTAGAAATGTTTTATTTTAGTTGAGAAACATGTATAGAATAAAAATAATGAGTGCTAGTGTAAGTATTAGGCCCAAAAGGATGCTAAATAATAATAATAATAATAAGTAAACTACCCTAGCAGATGAATATAAATTACGTGTGTTTTTGGAAATAAGGTTTGAGAAAGATATACGGGCCGAAACGGGACGAGACGACTGGAAAATGACTGCGTAATGAAGAACTTCACCGACTGTACGACTCACCCGATGTTGTAAGAATAACGAAATCGCGACGACTAAAATTGGCAATCTCCACTCCAGAAAATTTTACAGTAGAGACAAAAGAAAATTTTTGGTGGTAAATATAAGAGAATATGGGTACTTTTTTTTCCTGTGGTTCCTACGCAAAAAACTACAAAATACACAAAGAATTTTGGCTTTACCTTCATTAGACGCTGTATAGGCTACAATTCCATCAAAATCTCGGTTTCCCAAAAAATGGAGATTGCAGCTTTTGCTTCTAAGCCCCACAGTTATAGTGTATTAATATTAAATTCATTAAATAATGTGGCATTCATCTAGATGAAAGCTACTTAGTTAACTCTACAACAAATTAGTCTGCTTATATTCTGATGAACTAACCTAGTTCTTATGAACTTACGATACTACTACTACTACTACAAATAATAATACGTACTGTTCTATGGATGTACGAAGCTTGTATCCATTTGGTAAAATTATTAAGGAATGCTCTTCATAGAATACGTAAACTGTCCATCCATTTCAATACCGATGTATTATGTTGCTTTCATAAATGACTTCCTCAGAATAAAAGTAATATTTTGAGTATTATTACATAAATTTTGTTTGTTTCTGAAACAAACAATCTGCGGAGTGTAAAATGAAAGGGAGTGGGGAGGCTACAAACTTGGCAACATCTTGTGCGTGATAGTTGAAATGATTGACAGGTGGAACAAAGAGAAAATCTGTGAGCTCGTGGACTTCACCGTAAATGCCTTACCTTTTTGGTTCTAGACGCAATGTGACAGGGGTCCTACGGCATCTAAGAGCCTTACATTTGCTTAAAAAAAGGAATATGACTGGAAGGCCTGTGAACCCTGAACGCCTTATCTTTGGTTATGGGTACATCATTATGGAAAGTTTGGCTGCAATCGTCTCATTGATTCCTACGTAGTGATGTACTTAATAATAATTCATTCTCGTTACCGTGGAAACAGTAAATACTTTGATACTATTGATGTGGTTCAAGTCTGAAGGGTTGAGTTCTATACAATCATCCCAAGTTTGAAGTAAATAGCCTAAACTTTCTCATATGGGGCAGGATTGTAAGTTTTAATAATTGAGTCTCGTTTCCATGGAAACTGTAATAATGTGAAAGTTCTGATGGGGCTAAAATAGAGAATTGTCCACTCTAAAAAAAGTACCGAGTTTGGGTGTAATAGGTCCAGCTGTTCTTGCATAATTCGTGAAGGTCCATTTTTCTTCGAGGGTCGTTACCACAATGGAAACCATACAACTTTTCGTTAATTACTTAATCTATAAACCTTCTCCACCACAACCACTATCACTGTACAGAAATGGGTAATCTGGTAATTGATCTAGAAACCTTGAGAGGATTTAGACTGAAAAAAGTACAGAGTGAACGTATAAGAGATGAGCGAGCAATAGATTTAGATTCTATTTGCCTTTAATAAACTAAATCTTTCTGTTTAAAATACAAGTAAAAAAAAAAAAAAAAAAATAGGCGTTCCCAGCCCAGCTTTGTGTACTTGTTTCTCTTTAACGCTTTTTTGTAAGTCCATTTTGGCCTCCCTCAACCTCACCTTCCAACACGGAGTTCGCCCTCGACTTTCCCTACAGCTCGGAGTTCGCCATCGATCTCATCCTCTAGCACGGAGTTCACCACTGACCACTACTGGACCTCCATTCCACTTTTGACCTACACTCGACCTCTTTTTCAACCAGTAGTTCGCCATCGACCTCCACTCGGCCGCACTCTTCAGTACGGAGTTCGTCACCGACTTTCACTCGACCTCACCCACCAAGCTGGAGATTGAAGTCGAATGAGGGTGAGGTCTAACCTCCGGAGGGCTGACTTGAGGAAGTTGACCGGCTTGACTATCTCTGCCGTGCAGTAGACCTGCTGAGATTATAAATTCAGCATTGCCTTTACATTGTTCATTAGAAATCTTGTGTAATTTTGGAAGACCCTAACGCTACTAGTAGTAGCAAAAGTGAATTAAGTGATCTTCTTTATTGGGTAACAAATATTACGCGTCCAAGACAAAAGGGCCGACGGGAGCCCTACTACGAAATGCCAGGTTCCCGGCCGAGTCAGTCCACCCGTGGCAAGGGCTTCATAAAACCTTATAGACATCTGAGACAGTTGTCTGGTTTTCTAACACTCGCTATCGGATTCTTCTTTTAATCCCGGTTGCAAGCTGTTCAGCAGAAAGAGCAATGGGTAGACTAGAAATAATGAAGATATACTTCCCTTTTCAATCTCTGATACATGTATTTGGCTACCAAATTTACTTATACTGTCTTCTGATCATTACATTACTTGTCCTTCTTATGAAGAAATTATTGTTCCATTTGTGAGAACACGTGGAAAGAGACTGAAATTATTGTATCCTTAATAGTAAGTTATTACAAGTGTGAAATGTTTTCTATAGAATATGCACCAGAATAATACAGCATCCTCAATTCATTGTATTTGTTGAATCTCTTTATATACTCTAGTTATTGGGGTGAACCAAAAGTTCGTGCGTTTCTTTTTATTAATATTTCCAAAGTAAATTTTACAAAAACAAAACATGATCAGGTTTCATTCAAAGTAAAGGCCATTTGTCCTCGTCTGAAGCCATCTATCAGCAGGTTGCTCGATCCCGCGGCGGCACCACTACTTGTTCTTAGAGGCGAATATCTCGCGGCACCTGTTTTCGACCTCGCCCAGATTGTTGAAGGTGCGTCCGCGAAGGAAGTGTGCCATTGATCGAAAAAGGTGACAGTCGGATGGCGCAAGGTCCGGGCTGTATGCTGGGTGTGGTAGAAGTTCAATAGCGTCGAGTTCTTTGATCTGTTCCTTGGTTTGTTTGGTGGTGTGTGGTTTGGCGTTGTCTTGCTGCCGAAGTAATCGCTTTCGATTGACCAATGCTGGGTATTTCCGGCGCAACTCAGCGGGCATTCGGTCGAGTTGTGCACAATAGAGGTCTGCGTCGATGGTACGATTGTTTGAAACAAGCTCAAAGTGGATTACACCTTCAAAATTGAACCAGACACACAATAAAATCTTCTTGGAGAACCGGTCTCGTTTGGCTACCGGTTCCACCATTTGTCCTGGATTCAGCCACTGATTTTTCTTCTCTGGGCGTGCTGAAATAAACCCACTACTCATCGCAAGTCACAATTCGGAGGATAAAACGGTCGTCACGCGGATTTTACAGCAATTTTCGGCATGTGTCTACATGATTTTGAGCTTGATTTTCCATTAAATCATTCGGCACTTCTCGACAGCGCCTGTTGACCTTTTCAAGAGCATGAAGGTGCCGAACAACTGATGTTTGTGGAATATTCAGTTCAGCCGATATTCTGCAAGTACTGGTTGATGGATTGGCTTCGACGGCTTTAGTATTCAGTCATAGGACGACCCACACATGGCTCATCTCTGAGTTCTGTGTGTCCTTCATTGAACTTTTTGAACCATTTTTGTGCTGCACGAACTGAGATGACCTCTTCTCCTTCCACTTCGCATATTTTCTTTGCCGCTTTAGTAGCTTTAAACTCTTGCTGCCGGTAGTGACGTAAAAGTACTCGAATTTCAATATTTCCATGATTTTAATAAAACGAAAAAAAAGATCAATTAATTAATTGTGGCTAGTAAGTAAATAAGAAAGGGCTTTTTAAAAGCTACAAATTATATATAACACTTGCATATAAAGTAATTTTATTGACTTCAAAAAATTGCACAAACTGAAACAACACAAAAAACGCACGAACTTTTGGTTCAACCCAATAGTAACTATGTTGTGAAATCTAGAAAGGAAAATCACAATATGTGCAGACATAGATTACTTGGATCACCCAGAACATATCTTGATTGCAAATTATATCTTATTATAATTTTGCAACACTAAGTTTACATTTATTTTTATATGAAGGGTCTGGGGGGGGGGGGGGAACAATGGTAACCCTCATTTTAAAAAGAAGAATTGAGCTGATTACAGAAATAGAATGGTAACACTCATAATATGTACTGACTGTGGAAAATGCTCAAGTTAAAGAGAACAAATGGCCGCATAGTGGCTCTTTTTTTATGAGAAGCCCCATTATGTCAACATGGCAGAATTAATTTACCGAACGTAACATCCCGATTCATTCTCATTGTGGGTTACCATTATTTTCCCCTGGACCCTTCATATAATGAATGTGTTTCATGAGAAAATATTTGCTTTTAAATTGTTTGTCATAAGATCAGAAATAAGATTTTTCTTAATATTAAGTTATACTTAACGAGCGAAAAAGTCTGCATAGGTTTTCCCCTATTTGTCTAATGGTTCATATTGCTCTAAATACTTGAACTACTTTGCAGATCTATGTACATTACTGACATTACAACATTGCACATACCTGAAAATTGCTTTTCAAGTCATTAGTTAATCAACGTTACTTAAATTACACATAATTTAAAATAAAGCTACAGTACAGCATTATTATTGCTATTGATATTTTTCCAGAAATTTATTTTTACGAGTATCGTTAACATTCTTTCTTTACGTTTAAGTTTGTTATACTGTTACGGGTGGTGTGGAAGGTATTACGCCCACTGCCATGGGAGATGAGCACCCCTGCTGATGTAAATATTTCATTGATCGCTGCTATATTGCTGGTCTTCTTAACCTTTTACTTACTTTTAAATATAATGAAATTAAGATAAAATTGTGAGGAAGGATTTAGCTATGCTAGAATTCGTATCTAAGAAGTTCTAAGAGCGCTGAGTTTGAGTCTGAAGTAAAAAAAAAAAAAAAAAAAAAAAATCCTGAATGAGATGGCGGCAGCGCGAACTCTAATTTAAAATATTATTCTAATTTTCGAAACTTTGTTTCCAGGGGTTCCTCGGGTCGTTGAGTTCGATTCTGAAGTCCAAAATCTCAAATTCTAAAATCCCAGATGGCGGTAGTTCAAAGTATAAATTAATTTCAAAATATCCAATTTTCCTTGAATTTCATATATCGGGGGTTTCAAAATGTACTTGAATCGATCCTCAAGTCAAAAGATTTGAGTTTAAAAATTCAGAATGATACTTTGAACTCCAAAATCCAAGATGGTTTTAATTCAAAGTGGATTAATGTTGAAAATTTGTCCAATTTCTGTGAACATATATAGCGACTAAGAAAGTCGTTTAATTCCATTCTGAAGCCAAACATTTTGAATCCCGAAATTCAATATGGTGCCAGTCCGAGAAAACTAATTTTAAAATATCGTATCACTTTTGTGAAATTTCATATTTGATTTCCCAAACGACACTGAGTTCGATTCTGTAATCAAGGAAACTGAATTCCGAAATCCAAGATAGTCCATCACGAGAAATCCCATTTTCGAAGATAGTCATAGCTCGAAACATTTTAATTTTGAAAAATCTTCCAATGTTTCTTAAATTTCAGATATAGGCAGCATCGGATCTATGAAATATTGCACCCGCGTCAAAGTCACTTATCCACCATACTGTAAACAATCAAAGTTATATGAAAATGGACCATCAAAATGATCCCAACCAGAGCTCGGTGCCCCAGGGCAAGTACCCCATTTTTTGCCCCCCTTCCCCAGCTCCGTGGTTCTAAAGTGCGCTTATAAAAGGTCGAAACAACTTTGTTTTGAAAATTGTTAAAATTAAAACGGAAATGTAAAATAAAGATAAAAATCTTTTTTAAAATTTCACTAAATTTTTTTTTGTTACCTAGGGGAGATCTAAGGCCAAGCTATGAAAATTAAGTGGATCCTGATATAGTTTACATTGCTAAATGCGCTACCCAAAATTCCATGAACCAAACGGCCGTAGCTCAGTTTGTAGAGTGTTGGCTTACTAATTGAGGAGCATTTTCACAAATTCGGTATCTATAAATATCTGTTTTTTTTTTTTCTAAGGAGAGCTGTTTTTTTTTTAAATAAAATACTCTCATACAGACACGATGAAATCTCATATTTCAGCATCTCTTACTGAAGTTTTTATCAACTTTATCTAAATTTTGATAGTACCATTCGATTCTCCTGGTCCATGACAGATATGCAGATACCAAGTTTTGTGAAAATGCCCCTTAATTAGAACGTCGTGGCAACGACTCCAGTTGCCGACTATCCTGACTGAGGATTTGCAGGGTATCTCCTCAGCCACACCGGCAAATGCATGGAATGGTATCTTCAAATTTAGGCCATAGTCGACCTCGTTCCAGTATCCTCTCTGCTATTCTATAGCGATTTGAGGAATAGTTCCCGAAAGGCCACTGAATAAATTAAAAGAAAACAAAATTCCATGACTCACTTTAAATAAATCTGATCGACAGCATACAAGAAGCAAATACGAACTTTAGGTTTCTTCAGGGCCAGCTTGTTTTAATAATAATAATAATAATAATAATAATAATAATAATAATAATAATA
>JAGDQP010023478.1:17155-29110 GCA_022664845.1 Lepisma saccharinum
ATAATAATAATAATAATAATAATAATAATAATAATAATAATAATAATTTTATTAGTAGTTAGACCACTATTTATAGTTGTAATAAACTTCGTCATAACAAGAGTACAATAGCATATAAAATTATACAATAAGAGTTAAAATTATACTTTCAAATTCACCTACGCTATATTGTAGGCAACTAGTTTTAAGGATATGTTAAATGTATCTCGAATAAATGATGGTGACAGGTTAAAAAGCTTCATTCCAGAGTAGCTATAACTTCGTTGCGACTTACATAGGTGTATCTATATTATCTTTTGGTCGTCTATTATAGTCGTAGTCTTGTAATTTGAGCATAATTTTCTTTTACGTACATTACACTGTGATATACAAATATCGATGGTAAGGTCATTATTTTAATATTCACCATATAATTGTCTACACGAGTCCCTATCCGACACACTCTTTATACATCTATCTGCTTTCTTTTACTACTTCAATACATTTAAAACACTAGTAGAATATCTCCAAAATAAGTTACCATATAGTAGATGGGTATGAAAAGAAAAGTAGAATACGCAGAGAGCAATAGGTGTTCTTCTACAAATGCCTTTAACTTTCGGAGCAAATATAGAACTCTAACAAGTTTTTTCTACACATTTCTTCAGTGTTCTTTCTAATTTGGTTTGGCATCCAGATGTATACCAATTATCATTAACATTTTCATAATTTAAATAAAAATATAGTACAGTTTTTGCAGCATTCAAGGTTAATTTAAGTGACTTTGCATTGGTAATAAAAGTTGTGTCGTCAGCATATAAAACAGATTTATATGGTAAAGAACTGGGTAAATCATTCAAATATACCACAAAGAGAAAAGCATCAAGAACCGAGCCCTGCGGCACTCCAGTTCGTATCATTAGTTCTTCTGATCCTATATTCTGAATTTCAACAATTTCACGTCTGTTAGCGTGATACGTCCTAATTAAATTAAGTTCATTACTCTGGCTGGCACGGGGGCCACGGTGGCTCAGTTGGTAGAGCGCTCACCTCTGGTGCTAGGGGTCGTCGGATCGATCCCTGCTCATGCCATGTGGGCTTTGTGGTGGACAAACACCGTGTGCGTGGGTTTTCTCGGGGTGCTCCCGTTTCCTCCCACTTTCATCATTCCACCAATTCATCCCATAATCATCCATACGGCCTGAGCCATAGTTGCCTAAAGGCCTTAAAAAAATAAATTCAAATTCTGGCTGGCACTGGATACCATAAAACTGCAATTTTGAAACTAAGATATCATGTGAGATACTATCAAATGCTTTACTTAAATCAACTAGAGTAACACAGGTATAAGAACGAGATTCATACATACCCTCTCATTATATCTTAAACAACGGATTCAACTGCTTTTATAGTGCAGGGATCATTTGTAAATCCATATTGTGACATATTAAAACATTATTACGTTCAAAGTACTTTGACAACTGCATTTTCATAACACTGTTCTATAACTTAGAAAATATTGGTAGAAGAGAAATCGGACGATAATTAATTATTCAGAGCGCTTCTATCTCCTTTTTTATGAATAGGTATAGTTATGGTAATTTTAAGACAATCAGGAAAAGTACCTTCAAGGAGTGTCCGATTATCAAGATATGTAACAGGATATAGAATTGTATGTATTATTTGCTTCAGTATAAAATTAGATAATCCATAGTAATCTTCACCATGAGAGCTTCGCATATTAAAAATTATTTTCAGTATTTCTTCAGAAGTAATATCAATCCATCTAAAAACTAAAGTATCGATCTCTGGTATATTGTGTCTAAGTAGATAGTTTTTATATTCGTTACTATTGTTTCTGTTGTCCGTGTTACTACATTAGGTAGATCCTGCACGCTTGCACTATTTATAAAATATTCGTTAATTCGTCCGGAGTTATAGCCACTTACTTCATTTTTAATCACAGACCAAGCAGCTTTGTACTAATTCTGAGTATTAGATATGAATCCTTCATTAGCTTCTATTTTGACCAACCTAATTTCCTTCTTGTAAAGCTGTCTTATTTTTCTGTATTTTTCTTTATCTGTTATACCAGTATTACCTTCTTTCACTATAACCTAAAGACTTTTTCCTTCAATTCGGCCAGTTTTGTTGTATACTAATTTAAATGCAGCTTATTCTGCTTTTATATGCCCATCATTAACAGTTTTAACCTTTCTTGGACAACACTCATTCAACCTATTAGATATATCCCACACAAATATCTTCCAAGCTTCAGATACATTAACTTCATTTAGCTTAGCTCTTAGTAACATTATGGTTGGTCTTAGGACTGCCTAGCTCTTAGATAACAGTTAGTTTTTCTTCTTTGTGAAATTTTAAAACGCATGTTTACTTGACATTTTCATTTACTTTCTTTATAATTTTGCCTACAAATATTTATTAATCCTTCGCCACTGCCGGTATATGAAAGATGTAGTTCAGAAAACGTTCATAGATGGCTGGTTTGCACAGAACAGGAGCAAGTACATAGTTCTAACTCGCGCCGCTAGATGGCATTCCTCTACTACAACATGCTTGTTGTAAAACTCACGCGTCACATCGTTTATTTATTAAGACAATCAAGAAGAAACAAAAATGAAGTGGTGTAACTAATGCTTTTGACACCCGGAAAAGCACCCATTTGAGCGCCCTGAAACCCTCTCCAACCCTTTCTAAAGTTGGGTAAATCCTTACCTTTGGCATAAAAAAGAACGAACTTCATACTTCATAACAGGATGTAATGATTTGTGTAATTTGAACGCTGGTGCCCTTTACCTCTATTTATGCAATAGCCTAAATCTTGATGCACATTGGAGGGCGTGAGGTTCACAACATTTGGGAGGCCCTGGGTTCTACACCTGAGGTCGACCATCCTGACTGAGGGTTTTCAAAAAATTTTCCTCAGCCACAGCAGGCAAATGTCGGGATGGTGTCTTTAACTTAGGGCCTGGGCAACTCCTTTCAACATCCTTTCCTCAACTCCATCCCAGTCTGAGAAATAGGCGCCTAAATTAAAAATAAAACAAAAAAACACTAAAATCGCGAAGTATTGGAACGATTTCCTGGCATTAAAATTTGTACTTTTGTGCTTTCGTTGGAATAAGTAGTGACTATTTTTGCACTTTGCATGATTACATTTATTTATGACCTTTAGGCATCTATGGATCAGGCTTGGATAGGGTAGAGAGGAATTGGTACAGGAAGGAGTCGTCCAGCCGGCTGAAGGAACATCCTGGCATTTGCCTCGTGACAGAACAACTGGAGAAAACCTCAGAAAGGATGGTAGGCGGTTGGTATTGATCCCAGGACCTCCTAAATGAGAAGCCAACGCTATCTATTGACCTACGGTTGCTTGATATATTTTGCAGAATAATTTTACACTGAACGAATTGTTATAATTTCTTTAAATATATTATAGGTGTCTCCACAAGATGTGGGATCCGTGGTGGCTCAGAATGTGTGGGGTCCCCAGTTCGACCCCTTCTCGTACCATGTGGGCTGTGTGGCGGACAAACACCGTGTTCGAGGGTTTTCTGGGGGCTCTCCCGCTTCTTCCCACTTTCTTCATTTCACCAATGATCCCATCATCATTCATTAGGCCTGAGACAAACTTCCCAAAAGACTTTTAATAAAATGCAATTCCACAAGAGGTTTCATATTCACAGAAGAAAGCGTAATGAAGATACGTTACTGTTACTGTAGTATAAAAGTCCAGGGGTGGAATGGCATTTTTTTTTCTTAGGTACACGCTGTTCCATAAGCTTTCGGCCAGACTCTTCTCGGACACGTGATAACTAGAGCTTCAATTTTCCTGGAACAATGGTAAATTCTTAACAAAAAATGTGTGATTGCATAACAAACAAAAGTAAGAATTAAGCACATCAAAAAACGTTCGGTGCGTTCATCATTAGTGAGAGAGAATGTCATTGTCCGGTTCGATAGCAGTGATTTCTACTCGCACGGAAGGTCTTCATATCCATGCTAATTTTGACTTACCTTTACTTTAGGGAATTTCTGGAAATCCTCTACTTCTCTTGAATTTATTTTTTTAAGGCCTTTAGGCAACTTAGGCTCAGGCCAGAAGTATGATGATGGAATGAAGAAAGTGGGAGGAAACGCGAGAACTCCGAGAAAAAAAAACCAGACACGGTGTTTGTCCACCAGAAAGCTCACATAGCACGAGCAGGGTTTGAACCGACGAACCCAAGCGCCAGAGGTGAGCGCTCTAACCACTGATCCATTGCGGCCCACTCTACTTCTTTTGGAAAGTCCCTTGCGCACGCATTGCAAAATTTTAGAATATACATTTTGGATACACCAGGTTTAAAGTCTTTGAGATACCATACCGCATCAGTTCTGCTCTTTATGTTATTGGAAATATGGAGCTCTTAAATTCAGGTAGCTTCGAAACGAGGCTGAATTTTCACCCAGCCACTAAGACTTTTTTATTTTTCTGATGTACTATGATATCTCTAAGTTTGTCAGTCGAATTCAGTTACTCCCTATATTTCTGTTTTTACTACGTTTTCGAGAGAGTTCTTTATCTCTCGTGTTTGGATACAGTTTCTTACATTTTTGCATCTGTCTGTAACGGAATCGAACCTAGAGTAGTGAAGGATTACAAACTACAAGGATGCAAGTTCGAATCGCGCCGCAGGCAATAAAAAATACAAATTGCTCATGAAGACGAGTTCTCTGGAAACGTAGTATAATCAGAAGGAGTATGGAAATATGATCATGAAGACCATGGACAGAGTCGAAGTATATATACGCATATCAATTGAGGCGTGTAAATGGTTTTATAATTTCTGCTCCTGGGAAGCGAACTGCAGAAATTGATGTGATTTTCGTTTCGTAAAAAGAAACAAGTTGCCCGGATGCAAGATCGGCGCCAGCCTAAGAAAAACACCCTCTAAACAAAGAAATAGCGATTAGATTTTTAACAAGACAAAATATTACGTCCCTTGACACGTTCAGAGTTTACTTGGGAGAAAAAGACAACATTAAGTTGGATCGTAAAGCGGTAAAGCGCTTCCCAATTGCCAATCCGTCTCCCAAAAAAGGTATTAAGTACTAAAAGAGGTATTGAGAACTTCAGTTTTAGAACAAAAAAAAAAAAAACGAGAACAATAAATATTACAAAATTTCTCTTATTCACTATAGAGCGTTCATTGGTCTAAGAAATTGTATGCTCTCTAAGTTGAAAAGGCTTTCTCTAATTTCTCTCGCCCAGACAATTCAAGTATTGGAATTGGAAAGTTACTATAATATTGAGATATTAGCGATGGCAAAGGATTTTTCTATGGTTAGTTTTATAATTCTCTAGGTGTCTTGTCACATTCATATTTCTTTCTCACTCATTTTTTAAGAACCTTAATAATTGATTACTGATATTTTTAGATTACTAACTAAGTGAATATAAAAAATATTTCTTATGTACTAGTCCGCTCATTCGGAACACTAGTTCTACTTCTAAATCTGGCCGCTTCACTGAGCTGGCAGTTTATTATAGAAGATGTTTTTAGAAACGGAAATCAATAGGCTTAAGACTATAGATCATTTACCAGGTTCTTAAGACCAGGAAAATATATTAAAAAAATGGGAATTACTCTCTCTCGCCACTACTCTAGTTTCATTTTACTACTGTACTCTTATTACTAGGCACAAAAATATATAACACATAGAATAAAATATAAAAATTCTTCTCTACTTCTTATTGAAATAATGTAAAATTCTAGACTGCTATATTAGTGCGTTATCGTAATAGAAAGAGAGTCGAAAGTGGATAGTTGTTATGGCTCTAAGTGATCTAAAATTTAATAATTCTTACTCAACACTTACTTAATCAATCACACAGAGAAGTTATTTCACACATTCTTATTAATCTTTTCATACTTCCCTTAGATTACGGCTGTGCAAATCGATTCTTTAACGACGTTTCTGGTTCTTGTAAGGAATTTTATATTAGCATTGGGATACGATTACTTTAACTTTACTAATCTTATATTATTGAACAAAAGCAATCCTAAACATTAATAGGTCTACCCATTCGAGACCTTTCTGACAAAAGCTAATATGGGAGGGAATTTGTATAAACAAACAGAAAGATAAAAAAAATCCATTTCAAGTTAATATATCTGTTTCCAAGGGGTAGATAGAAACAGACGGGGTGTGAGTTTATCTGCTTAGAAATTAACAATTTCTTGGAATGAATTATTACAAAAATGAGCCAATCTGAAACAGAATTACGAAGCAAGGTTACATTTCGGAAATAACAGCAAAACGAAGTAACTATTAAACAAAGTCGAGTACGCTACTACGCTCAATTTTTAGACTAAGTCCGTTTCTTGAAGTTACCATGACTGACAAAACGAACCAAAAAGCAAAGATGTCCCTAATAGTTCTGCTTCCGACGCTTGTCCATTGCGAATCGCTATCGAATTGCCCAGAAAAGCGCGCGCTCACATCATAAGTATGTATAACACCCACACTTGAATCATTCCTCCCAGATGGGAATCTTACTTCAAACTGGACCGAGCGTATTCTCCGGATTGGTAGATCCAAACTGACCAAACGAGAAGGGAGAGAATGCTGTGGAAGCTGTAACGTTGTTTTCAAGGACTAAAATCATAACAAAAATTAATAAATCCAATAAAAAGGCTATACAAAAAGGCTATACATAGTACACAATAACAGATAAATTACAATTGAAATTCTCTTTCCAATGATACTAAACATGGCTATACTATAGTTACACATCGTAGATTATAGATAATTTTGGAATATACAAACTGTTCATAAAATACTCTTATATAAAATAATATGTTTCTTCTTACCTATTAGAAGAAACATATTATTTTATATACACGGCTGCAGCCAGTCTAGTACCTTACATAATGAATGTATACCACAATAGTTTTATAAAATATTAAAAATAAAACAAAATAAAAAGGTGAGGTGAGCGGGACTTTTTAACCCAAATCACTGTCACACAATTGGCAACAACCATTGTCACTAATCTTCTGTCAAGAGCAACTGTTAATTTCCTCCATAAAGTGTACGCCAGTAGATGAATACAAGGAAAACACTTTAAGGTAGTTGAAGAAAACGGAGAATATTTTTAATTTATTATCGGTAAAAGGAGCAATTAACTTTATACACGGAAAAACAATGATAATAATAAAATATAATACACATTTCTTAAACTGACTTAGTTACACTTCTAGTTATTCTATACTACCGCGGTACGTGTTAAAATCATCATTAGAAGATAGAAACTAACAGAACAGTTTAATTGTCAAACAGATAATAGTAAATTTACAAATATTGTTTGCTGAAAATGATTGTTTCATAACCGAAAAACGATTAAAACTTACCTCTGATCGTTCGTATCTTGTACGCACTTTATAAGTCAATTTAGGTTTCCCTTCAATTCAATATCTTCTTCATTTGGTCAACCAGTTCAAATTCTTCCGGACTAATAGTGTCATCTTCTTCGGCGCTCATTCTAGCATTTTGAGATGTACTTGTAGATGCATCCGTTAATGAATTCCGCATTTCGGAAGAAACATATGGATCCTCTTCACTTACACTAACATTGCATTGCATTGTCTACCGTCCCAAGAAATATTACTGCTCAGAATGAGTTTTCTTATGCGATATTTCACTTCTAGAGCAGTAGGGTGATCATACTGGCCCCCCAAAAGGCGTATTTGGGAAAACAGTTTTAACATTTTACAGACAGTCTTAGTTAAGTCTACTTGTCAATATATATTGCACACCATGCCTGTCTTTGATGTCTTCGTATAAAGACAGCAAAGAATTAATTGATATACAAATGCCTTCCTGAAATGGTAGAATATTCCTACTCCCCACTTTTCTCATGCCTAGGTTTAACATCAATATTTGCAATATAACATGTTTTTGGTCACAAATTAATTGCGCAAAACCGCCCCGTAAACGTTTTCCAAGGTCATACGGTATATGAGAATTAAATACATCAAAAAATTTATCGACGGCAAGAATAAAGTTCGATAACGTTTCTTCAGAAGGGAAAACATAACGCACCGACTTTGAAACACTTTCCGAAAATAGTTCAGTCGCATATTTAACGCGTTGTCTGTCTGTTCCACGTACATTGATATGACTTTCACGAAATTTGACGCACATTCGAATCTCATTACAGTCTTTTTCAATAAGCTGGAATAAGGGGTTCTTTGTAACTATTTCCCCTGACAGCATTATATATCCCGCATCCAGAAAATGATTGCGTAATAACTTAATCAGGTGAGGGATATCAGCGAAAAAATAGATGTTTCTATTTGGATCGTAAGGATTGGGATATCTTACGTTTTCTGTGTTAATGCCAAGTTCTTTCCAAAGTTTTCGGTTAGAACCTGCAAGATCTGACACTGCCGCAACTAGTAACAAACTTATGTTTTCCAGACTTTCTACGATCATGTCAAAAAGGGATTTGGAGAGTCGAACGTCGAAATCGAAATAAATAGGCTGTTTCCATTTGGATACAAGTCCGCGAACCATAATTACTAAAACTTGATTACATGGGCCATATACAGTATCAGTTTGCTTATCATAGCAGGCTTTTCGAAGGACCTTCATTTCGTCGAAAGATATGACACAATCTTTCCGCACTGCTCATGCTTTCGGCTTTAGCTTTCAATATATACATGATTTCTTCCAAGAGACCCGGATTACATTTTAAAGAACGAAACCAGAGACGAATGGTACTCACACTTGGATGTGGAAAATGACACTTCTTGCGCAAAACAAATACACTTTCTTTGACAAATTCCAAATCGATAACTCAATTGTCATATCCTCTTGCCGCCATTGAGTTTTTGACATATTATTTAATAAACAAGCAATTTTACCCTCAGTAAACGTTTTTCCCAATATGCACCGAATTTCATTAATCACTTTTTTTACGTTCCCTGGCCGAATTTGCCCTTTTGCGTAAAGTCGAAATTTGGGCTTCAAGGGCTTTGCTACGTCGCTTTTCATGCTTCAACTCTTCCTCCAGAGCCTTTACTTTTGCACGTAGTTCCTTATTTTCTTTTTTCACAATATTTAACTCGTCGATAAATTCTGCTGCATTGGGAGATTGAGAGATGATTCTTCCAGGATACTCGTCACCTGTTTTCTTCTCTCTCTCTCTCTCTTGTCATTTGCCGATCGTCTCTTCCCGATTTTTTAGGGGAGAAATGGGAGGGTAATGTTTTTCTTGGAACTGCTCCATGCTTATGATTTTTTCTTTTCGGTAGACCCAAGGGCTCATGCTGCAAATCTTGTTCATAATCTTCTTCATAAAAATGTTCAGAGCAAATTCTGCTATTTTCAATCGTAAAACTATCTTCCTGTTTGCACCGCACAACCCATACGCGGAAACAGCAGGAACTTTCGGAAAACGATGAAAAATAATGTCGCCTTTATCACATTTCCTTATGTTGTTTCTACACGTTGCAACAACACACTCGGAAGGCAAATTTCTATGCACAGACAAGTCTTTGTAAGATTAAATATAAACACTACAAGTACACGAGACAAACAAATATTAAAACTACAAGTACACGACACATAAATACGCAAATGTAACTAATTTCAACAAAAGTTCTTTGTACTTTCTATGCACAGGCAAGTGCATATTAACACGAATACGTACAAGACATAGACAAATGTTACACATGTGACGTCACAGTCCACCCACAGTTTCAGAGAAGACAAAAGGGGCGTGTCTGACCTAGCCTTGTACCCTCCATTCCACCCCTGTATACAACTTAAATGGAAGTTTCAAAAAAATTATGTCACTCAGTGCTCCAGCAAGAAGACAAAATTCGGTTAATTGACTTTGTATCATTGGAATAGCTTCTATTATGATACATTACGTCGTAAGGAAAACGACGAAACATATTTGAAGAAAAACAATGTTGTTCACGAATAATTGATATAAAATTGGTAGGCAAAATATAAAATGTACAAAATTTCATAAAAAGTGTCACAAGATATCTAATATTAATATGTTAGACAGGATTTGTTCTTTCAAAAATCATGAAATGAGACAAAACACTAATTGTGGAAGTTTCGACTACATTTTTGACGTTACGTTTTATTTTCAGTATGATATAATATTCAGCCGTTTTCTACCCACTGCTGGATGAAGGCCTCCCCTTTTCTTTCCATATATCTCGATCTGCTGCTATCCTCATCCATGTAGCTCCTGAAACACGCTTGATTTCATCTACCCATCTTGCATTTCGACGTCGTCTCGGTCGTTTCTTTTCTCTAGGAATCCAATGTCTTTCATCTTCCAGCTGTTCGTCTAGCTGCGTAACCGCCGGCTCATCTAAACTTAATCTTCTTCGCAGTCTTGATTATATATTCTACCTTTGTTTGTGCGCGAATCCATTAATTTGTCTTCATGTCCTTCCTAGTTATTCTTAGCATGCATCTCTCCATTGCTCTTTGTGTGATTCTCAATTTTTGAGTCGTTTGCGCATTCAATGTCCAAATTTCACAGGCGTATATCATTACAGGTCAGACACATTGATTATAAACTTTACTCTTGAAACACATTGGTAGTTTGCTTTTGGAAATAAAGTGTAGTCTTCCAAACGAACTGAACGCTATTTTACATCTTCTATTTATTTCAACAGTCAACTTGGCATTCGATGTTTTAATCTGGTCTAGGTAAACATACTCATCAACTATGCCTATTATCTCTCCGTTAATCTTTATTTCCCTCTTTGCAGAATGTTGATTGTATTACTTTTGTTTTACTTAAATTCATTTTAAGGCCTATTTTCGAACCCTCATTATTCAGTTCTTCCATTCTGGTTTATATTTCTTCTGCACTTGAAGCTAACAGGACTATATCATCAGCGAATCGTAGGTGATGAAGATATTCGCCATTAATTTTTATTCCAACTTCATCCCAGTTTAAATTTTGGAACACACTCTCCAGGACAGCTGAAAACAGTTTTGGAGGAATTGAATCTCCTTGTCTTACTCCTTTTTTAACCTTAAATTTTTCACTTTCTTGATGTAGTCTAATGATAGATGTAGCAGTCGAGTCAATGTCATTCTAACAATGAAAATCTTGTTACGAATACAATCAAGGAGAACAAGAGCCTGAAGAAAGCCAAACAGCAGCTCATGATAGGGAAAAAGCAAATAATTGCAGTTAAGAGACCAGACGGGATCGTAACATGAAATAAGGAAGAAATTACAAAAATATTTGAAAATTTCTACAGAGAATTGTACTACTCCGAAGAAGAGCTAGGAAATAAAACTCAGAAGAAAATAATGTAGATGTCCCACATGTAATGAAAGAAGAAGTGGATAAAGTACTTCGAGGGATGAAGACCGGAAAGTCGCCAGGAGAAGATGGACTCACAGCAGAGATGTTTAAATGGGGAGGTGAAAACATGAAAGAGGAACTTGCGAAATTGTTATCAATGTGCCTGAGGAAGAGAGAAATACCCAGAAGTTGGAATAATGCTGTTAGAATTTTGTTGTACAAGAAAGGGGACAAAGAACCCGTCGAAAACTACAGACCAATTAGTTTACTGTCAGTTCTATATAAAATGTTCACCAAAGTTATTTTGAATCGTATTGAACGGGACTTCGATTTTAACGAGGGAAGGGAACAAGCCGGATTTCGTCGTGGATTTAGCACAATGGACCACATACAAACATTGAATGAAGCTATAGAAAGGACTAATGAATATGAACTTCCACTATGTTTGGGATTCATAGATTTCGAAAAAGCTTTCGATTCGGTCTCCTTATCAGCAGTACTTAAATCACTTGAACATCAAGGCGTCGAAAATGCGTACATCAAGCTACTGCGAAATATTTATTCGACTGCCACATCTGTCATTAAACTACATCAAGAAAGTGAAAAATTTAAAGTTGGAA
>JAGDQP010023479.1:0-16400 GCA_022664845.1 Lepisma saccharinum
AAAGTAATCTGTCGACAAAATGATTGTCGACAAAACGAACCGAACCCAAGTCGATCCTACTGAACATAAAGCAATAGCATGAGCTTCATGGTAAGTCCACACTAAGCCAAATTTCTGTGCGTTTACTTATCGGTGAGGACTGTCTCTGAACCGTAAAATCTTTGGTCGTTTCTTTGTTACTCCGAATTTTGAAGACAGAAGACGAGACAAAGAGATTAAATATACGCGAAAATACCTCCTGTACAAATTTGTTCGCACTACATTAAGTTTAATCACAGAAAACGTCTACACGATCAGAAATAATTTATTTATTCTGTCTCAATCCATTTGTAATGTTACTGCTATCACTATTCATATGGCTGCTGGATACTGAAAACTATAATTACGTTCATTGTATGTAGATTTAATTTCCTCCTTCAACCGGAGTTTAAGGTATCTACTCACACAACATAAAATATTTCGGGTACATTTGAAAAACAGTTCTGTTATTCCAAAACAGTTTCTTTTCTGGAAAATGATTGGAAAATATGTTTTTCTAAATATTTTCTTGTATACATTAGTAAAACATTTTATGTCAGAAGGTTGTCTTGTAAATGTCTCCATCATTGTTATATTTTATTTATATAATTCACAATAAATTTTCTAGTATTGCTTCAAACTTTCGCTTCAATCTGTTGCGAAAAAAAATACTATCTAGAAAAATACGATGAATCCACCTGGTGTAGTGAACCATTTTCGCTTGGTCGCAACATATCTTACACTCTCTTCATTTTTTGTGTCTTTTTCTTTTTTTGTTCGTGATTTATCGGTATTTTTTTCGTCTTCGACTTTCTTCAAAGGGTTTTATTTGTCCAGATGACAATAGAGCCGAGCCACTCAGGTCATCCCTTTCATTGTTGTGTTGTCGGGATTTTATTCTTATTGTTTCCTTCACTTTATTACTGAATTATTCTTTGTATATTTTATTGCATTATTTTCTTCAACATTTTTTCTTTTGTTTCATATCTTCAGAAAGAATTTGAAGGGGTCTGATTGTTGATTTATTTTCGTCAAGAATTTAGGTTGTTAAGCCATCCTTTTTGTCCGATTCGATTCTCTTCTTCCATTGGCTGTTGCCGATCAGGAGTTTCATCATGGCTGTTCATACTGAAAAAGCTGCACCGAAACCGGCTGCCCTTGAAATATATATATATATATATATATATATATATATATATATATATATATATGGAGTAAATATGATAATGCAGCTGAGTATCTAAGTAAGTCTATAAATGTAAAGCAGACTCTTCATTGAAAATAATTTGAAATAGCAGTTTCTGCGACCACAAAAAGTAATATGCTGGAAAACCATCATCTATAGTTGGCGGTTTGAAATTCCCATATTGGATCCCCTTCAGAGACCTTGGAGCATCTTTTGTGGATTTTGTGTGTGTTAAGTGGTTTTTCGTAAATATATGTGGTGTGCAGTGTTTTTTTTTTTGTTTACAATAATAAAATATAATCATTTGTAGTGTTAAGCCCTTTCTCTTCAGTGTGTGTGGTAGTGATTAAGTGTATCTTCAGCATGTCAGTGATTTGTGTTTTTTTCTAGTGGAATTATGTATGAATTGAAGATGTCCGCTTAATTTGGTGGGCATCGGCGGTTGGTTTACTATCAGGTACGTATAGTTAATATCTTAAAATTTCTCATCTTCTCTCTCTGGAAGCCAAGTCTGTTTCACTTAAGTTCAGATAACGAAATTACAGCAAGTAAACATTGGTTCGAATATGTCGAAAATTTTACCTTGCACTGCACTATAGTTGATGCTCAGGTTTAAAAGGCACGTTCTCTCTTACTCAGCACTTGTTTGCTGTTTTTTTGGAAAATTAATATGGTTTAAATTGCACGAAATTTCAACAGTGTCCGTTTTGCTAAATGGAAGATTTTAACGATTCGCAATGTTTTATTTCGGTTACCAACAAGGTTCAAAACTCCTCCGTTGTTTTTCCAACCATAAGCCAGTTCGCTCATAGAAATACATTCTGTAAAGCTACACCTAACCCAACTATAGTATGTCTCGACTGTGCTATCGAATTGAGGGTTAGGCTGTGTTGAGTACAAAAATGAAAAATACGTACGAAATATTTGACAATGATTTTGGAAATTATAGTAAATTTTTGCCCAGTAGTTATATTTGTAAGTATTCTCTCTTTTCGTAGAAAGATATGTTATGTCTCGGTGTTTGTGGAAATTTTGTTTAACTGGGCTAAAGTGTAGAATGTCTACCATATTTGGAAACAAAATAACCTAATCTTCTTTGGAAAAAGTATGAATTCTTTTCTCTGCTCTTAGGCAGGGCATTTCTGTAAACTATTAATTTACCTTTTTGATATGTAAAATTAACAGCAACTTAAAAACACGTTTTGATGTGCTAAAGATTCTCTTTGGAATCCTTTTTTCACTAAATTCAGCAATCAGTCTTTTGCATTGCGTTTGTTATTCTTAAGTAAGAATAAATTTTATTTTACCAGATATTCTTTGTTATTCTTAAGTAAGAATAAATTTTATTTTACCAGATATATCTTGAGTCAAGGGTTTTATTAAGAAGTAGGTAGCTTACCATCACTGTGGTATTGCTGTAAGGTTCCCAGCCTTTCGCTATTTCAGTCCGCGAGGTGTTATTTCATGTGTATATGAGAAGGTAACTCCAGGTGAAGTAAAGCTTTCATATTTTGATTTGAAGCTTCTTCAAACATTAGGGAATAGTCAAATCAGTTGTACTTATCTAAATTTCGTGATTTATGTTAAATAGTGCGCGACTGCGTTGAGCCATGTACATTTTAGGGGCCTAGTTGTGTTAGGTCACTAAAATAGTGTTTTGTGTTTTGCTTTCCTGTGGGATGTTCTCGCCTGCGTCTCTCCTCCCCTTTGAGGATGCCTTTTTCCTGATGTTCTGCTTTTGCCAACTTTCTGCGTTTTGGCACTTCTTTCGGGCTTCTTCCATGCATGCTTCATGGTTCTAGACGAGTGCGTGTTTTGTCTTCGATGGTCCTTGGCTGAAGCAGGGTACTGATGGGTAGGTACTCGCCCTGTCTTCAGGTCCGATTGCCGTTCTTTTTTTGTTTCGTGCCCTCTCCTGTGGCGTAATGTAGGCTTGTCTCGTAGGTAGGTTTGATCACGTTGTGTGAAGTGTTGGGTAAGCCCCTTTTTCTGCAACAGGGTGGAGCGGGCTCCTTGTTTGCTTTTGTATCTACCTGCCTTTGAGGAGAAAGTCCCAATACATACACTGCCAATTCGATATAGCTCTGACTGAGTGAACCATTGTTGCCAGATGTATAAACATTCCTAGTTAATTTCGCGTGTTATCTTCTCGTTGTTTGCTGAATTGTCTTGTAGACCGGACTGCTCAAGCCAAGGGCCTACAATTCTAGCTGCCTGCAGAAGAAGTGTACACAGCCTAACGGCTATCCAAATTAGTCGTTGCATTTGCTAATCATCTTATTCATATTCTTTGTATACACTATAATTCTACAAGACTGTATAATTCATTGCATCATGACTAACGATCAGCAAACATAAGCTTCTACCAACCGTTTAACGCCAATCATCAAATTCATTTGTAGTAGTAAAATTTTCTTTAATAGGAACCATCCCAAGCATAAACGTTGCAACGAGCGCTCATCCTTCCAATCCAGTTCACGATCCCGTTCACCTTCACCTCTGTAAGTGGTTCAAAATCGCCTCCTAACAAGAAGACATATCATCAAGATCCCGATTCTGACTCAGTTATTCAAATGACAGCTTCTGACTCCGAAAAGCCCAACTATCAATATTCATTCACATATTCAGCAACGAATTACTTTCTTCTTACAAATTACGATACTATATTGCAGGCTCCAAAACTTCTTCAAAAGCTACTCAAGTACGATCCAAGGGACTCCATCGCTAGAATTATACCAACTAGAAATGGAACCATTATACAATCGCCTGCCATAAACTTCCCCAGTACAATCCGCAATAAGTTCAGTTTCGAAATCTTTGGATCTCATGCAAGACTCACCCGTCTGGACAACTGGACAACAAACCAATCAAACAACCACCACCACCAACACGGTTACCCATGCTGTCTCTTGTTATCAGAGGAGTGGTACCTGGCGTTACAGGCTTTGAAGCAGAACATGAATTGGAACTTGAAGGCCACATCATCCACGAATGCCTCAGAATAGAAACCAAGAATCCATGGTTCGAATTCTGACAAATTATTATCAGCCCACAATAGGTCTTTATCAAGGAGCGTACATTTACAAAAAGCGCTGCAGGGTCGATCGATCACTTCTTTAAGATGCGAACACTGTCAGAAATATAATACTCATCTTACCAAGAACAGCGGAACCTGCATTGCTTGGTTGTGCCGTGTCGAACGAGCCTTCTAAAGCTTGCCGGGAAGTGCATCAGCACTCGCCGATACTGAATAATGTCAATGAATGCTTCTATTAGCAGGCTAATTAAAGACTTTCTCTCCAGTAAAAAGCGTTATCGAGACATGACAGCTATGCATAGACGCGGAAACAGTGACATGCGTCTTTTATTTACGAGTTGGATCAACTTAATGCTAAAAAAATCCGTACAGTAACGAAATAAAGCACCTCGCCACGGAAAGGGCTTTTTAGGGTCGTTTCCAATTGCTGCTACTTTTCCACCCCCTGATGCAAATTCAGATAAAGAATATCCTAATCTCCACTCTCATGACCAGCAGAGCTTGCCTCCAGCTACCGAACCTGCTAGTGATATGGATGTTGAAGGTTTCATTCTTCCTAAAAAGATCACCCGTGTCAGTCACCATGACGCCTCCACCTCACCGGTCAAGCCCTCTACCATGTTCGATGCACTTTATAATGTAGCTGATGCTCAAAAAGAAACTTCAAAACCTGAATGTCTGCCTATTACTCCAAAATTACATAAATATCAATTTAGTAAAAGCTTATCTGTAACCTGTCAAGTTCACCCAATAGTCAAACATACTTTTGATTTTGTCAAATTCCAAGCACAATCCAAACAAGATTATGACAAAATTTAGGCTTACTGCCCACAGCAGAATTTCCAATTCGCAACAGAACCTCAACAAGATCGTCCACTAAAGGTGGTACTGCGAAAATTACCAATAGACACCTCCACTACAGACATTTACGAGGGGAAGTCATAAAGCTTTCGTTATCACCTCGAAAAAATAGTTACTTAACTATTTTTTTGCTTCTTTGCAGGTACATGTCTGTAGTTCTAGTACACATTGAGATTCCCGCACCACAGTACCGTCGCACGCCGCTAGATGAGCCAAAACAAAATGGCGCAGCGCGTTGATAAAGTGGAGTATCGTGCGGTAATTCGTTTTCTGCATTTGAAGGGAAAGAACGATGCAAAAATCCGTGCTAAGTAAGTGGAACTGTATGGCAACAATGCACTATCTTATGACACAGTGGTTAGGTAACGCAGACGCTTCCAGTGTGGTCAGACAAGTCTGAATGAGGAAGAATGAAGTGGCATACTGTGAGGAACCGGGAATCGCAAGAGAAGTGGAGGTCCTGGGGCTCGCAGACCGGCGTATCACAATTGAGGCGATAGTAAAAAAAGTTAAAATCAGTCATGGATCAGTTTTCAATATCTTGCACAATATTTTGAACATGACAAAGGTCGCTGCTTGCTATGTTCCGCGACTGCGTATACCCATTCATAAAGCCCGCCGAACCGACGCAACAGCGGAAATGTTGCAGCTGTGTCAGGACAATCCAGATGACTCCTTTAAACGTCTAAGCACCGTGGCAGGCATTTCCGGAATGACAACGAGGTGGTTTTCGAGGTGGAACGTTTCCTGAACAACCAAAATGAAGACTTCTACAATCAAGGTCT
This sequence comes from Lepisma saccharinum, assembly GCA_022664845.1. Classification (NCBI taxonomy): domain Eukaryota; kingdom Metazoa; phylum Arthropoda; class Insecta; order Zygentoma; family Lepismatidae; genus Lepisma; species Lepisma saccharinum. Next base: position 5,888 of record JAGDQP010023479.1, read on the forward strand.
CCGCCAAATCATCCATCATTGGAAAAAATGTGTCGCATTGAAGGGGAATATGTATAGAAGGAATAACACTATCACCAAGTTTTATGGTCGCAGCTTGATTTTTTTGAGGTGATAATTAAACCTTTATGAGTACTCCTCGTATGATGATCTCGTTGCCTCAGGTTATTCTGTCATCGAAGTATCACAGTGCCATGGAAGAGACAAAAGTACTCACTCCAAAGTTTCATATCCTTCGTTTTTTACGTTGTACAAGTAGAACCTTATAGGGCTCCGGATGTACTCCAGTATTGCAAATGCCAACGCATTGGTCACGCGCAGAAGTTCTGCTTTAATGTCCCACGATGTGTGAAATGCGGGGAAAACCATATAACCAAAGAATGCAAAAAGAAAACCAGGGACGACCCAGCGCCTTGCTTTAATTGCGGTGGCGATCATCCCGCTAATTATCGGTGTTGCAAAGTACTGCAATCCGTCATCAGGAAACGCAAAGCTGAATTTCACAAGATCTCTCGCAATAGAAAACCAGATTTCCAACCTACTACATCTCCTGCTTCAGTTAATCATACCACTGGACACAATCGTCCAGCATCTAATAAACCACCTACTGACACCAGTCTTGGAGGCACTCTGAAAGAACTCTTTGATTTATCAAGATTTTTCAGTGATTTTCTCAACAGTATTAGTCAAGATCTCTTAAGACTCCGTTCCACCTCAGACCTTCGTGAGAAGATACCGATCATCATTGACATTCTACAGACAATATGCTCAGCCAGAACCCATTAAATCTGATTACACGTGGATATTCTTACTTATGCCGCGACAAAGGATGACTGCAATACTACAGACTTTCTATCTGCCTTGAGGTATTCCATCAATTCGTGATTGAAGTTACATAAGTAAACAGAAGACATCCATCTCCCCTTTCTCCTCTTCCCTACACCTCTTTCCCTCATTACTTTCTTTTTATAGCCTTCTTTGTAATTCCAGACACTTCATAGAGCTGCGATAGTTGCGTCCCATTTTCAATTCCGCTATCTACACTCATCACGTCAAAGTTTAAATACCCATAGAAGGCATGGACTACCGGTCCGAAACTTCTTTCCACATAAAATCAGTCAAATAACTCGGTAACTCCATCCCCTGACACCCTTGGTTTTCAAGTTTCTCTCAGGATCCCAGAACATCATACTACACAAGCACCAATCACCTCAGTCAACCAACCCATAAACATAGGTCAATTGCTATCATACCTCACCCTTACATTCCAGAACGCCTTTCCTTTCGATACAGAAAACATCCTCCGAGAATTCCAATATGCAGCCAAAGAACTCTTCAAATTCAGCCTACTGAGGTCGTTATGTTTACTTCTCCATTCAGCCGTGTTATGACTAACACCCCTTTTTCATACTCCATAATCATTCACATTAACATGTCACCTGTCACCAATATAACTGTACCATCAACGTTCAACAAGGACTTCACCTGTCTTTCATTACGCCGTGAGTCGCCCCATGACAAGAAGAGTATCACTCATCTGTGCTATATGTAGGTAATATGCTGTGATATAAGATTTAGATTTCTCCCAACAACCCATAGGCCATCTACCTTTTCCCAACATCCAATCTCACCCATCTCCTCATCCCGAAGTAGAGGGCGTAACCCTCTGGAGGACGCTAGTCTCTTGTGACTAGCAAAAATATATGAATTCAAAGAGACTTGAAAACAGCACAGAAAAAGTTGTGTCTTAGCATAAATAGTAAACTTGAAAATTTGTTTAAACGAAGAAGATAATTTGAAATACAGAATCCTAATATGTATATATTGTACACGTGTTTGCAGATTCTACCTTCTGCTACATTTATAAATTTCTTTAGTATATCCATTTATATTTGTCATGTGACTAGTTTTACTTTATGAATTTCACAAACCGGAATTATCATTTTTTTAAAAAAAAACAAATATTCATGAAAATATTGTATCGGTTTCTTTATCGAGATACTTTTTCTTTCCAGTATCGTAGTATTGTAAAGGATTCTTTTTTTGCGTGGGTGTCGTGTATCGGTATCAGATACTTTTGAGAAGTGTCTGACGCACCTATGCTTCTCAACATTATACTTCAACGAAATAGCAGCGTGTTGTAAGGTAATGAATGATATAAAACTATTAGTTAGGGCTAGACAGGTAGCTCTTCCCTAAGAAATAAGAATAAGCAATAATTGCGTTCAGTAACAAGTCCGGTCAGAACAAAATCAACAACAACTCCGATAATTCCAAGCGTGTTTAAAGATTATTGCACCCAAAGAAGCACAACAATTCCAGTCAAGTAAAACTCCCTACAGCTTGGAGGTGAACTTTGTTGAGAACATCTATTTGAAACTTAGCTAAAGTCTCGTAATTATTTCGTGCTACATTAGGACCTGGTTTATGACCTGGCGATATAATGTAAGAACGGTAAATAGTGCGTTACACTACAACACTTTGGTATTTCAGTAACGAAGTTATATCTTTGTTATTTAAGTCATCAAAATACAATTTTGGTATAGAGATGTTTTCTTCTCTTGACCTTTTTTCTGGCTGTGAACACTGTTTTCTTTTCTATTTTGGCAACGTCTGGCAGACACACTTGTCTGTCACTCTTCATTGTTTTTTTCTTAACTAATCTCTCATTGCATTACCTTTTTGTTCCTTTAACAACCAGACCTAAGTTACTGTCCCATTCTTAGTTTCACGATACTTACGATAGGAATATCCATCGTAGAAAGTGTACAACTTTCTTTTCTCCCTTGTGAAGATTCCATGACACTTAGCAAAAGAATGCCACTTAGATTATTATCCTAGTTTATAATATCACCTTACGGTGTTTAATTCAAACTTACGATATCACCTGATTTCATTTTTAGAGGCTTTCCTTAATTCGGCTTAGCTGAAATTAACTATTCTTTTATTTTTAAACAATATAATTGCCAATTAGATATCTGATAGCCTTGCTGAGTTGTTCATACGAACCCAGTTTCGGCAAGACTCTGACTTAGCCGTTGCTAATTCCCCTTGTTAATTGAAATACAATGATAATGTTAGTATGGTTTAAGTCCTTCACATATGCGTAACATCAAACAAATTTATGATTAGCGAAGCAAAGTCTAACAGTTGAGATGTGAAGTAACACAAGGAAGTCATGGATTCAGTTTTGTAAATCACTGTAAACATATACTTTGCAGTTCGAGATTTTGTTCTTAGAACTGGACTCAGCAATAGTTGTAACAATAAACTCTAAGATCTTTACAACTTAAATGGGAAATAATAAAAATAACGTTCTTCCTCAACAACTACAAAAAGTGTGTTGGTGAAATCAAAAACTAATTGATATAAATTTCTATACCAGTATACGTGGTTTCGTTTCATGTGAATTTTGAAGTGTAAAGACACTATTTAACTAACTAAACTATGAATGATCTTCAATCGAGAAATCCAGGAAAAGTGAGAATGAGAGCAAGCCAACATGTCTAAGATCTTTTTTACGTGTCTCCATTTCGCAGCCCTTCCGGTGCGCAAGTAACTGATGGCTTTGTTCTTGATTCCTATACACTTTGTCAAACATTTGCTGTTAATTCAATTTAACGTATTTATTGTGTGTTTTATTCCTCTGCATGTTGCTGCTGAGTTTGTACTTGGTGCGTGTATTTATTTTTTGGTTCAACATCTGTACAACCAAAAATAACATATACAGAAGAACGGCTTCCGATACTATCTTGGGTAATAAACTAAAAATATTAGTGGAGTGAATTTTTGGAAATGTTAATTCCTACACCAACTTGTACTATAAGCAATGTACAAGAGCACACTATCAATACCGTTTCATTCTCACTTCATGATACGATACATCTTTTCGCAAAAAGTGCAAAATCAAATTACACCTCTGTATTTCATGTCCCGTGTTCTAACTTCAGAAAGTGTACAAGAACCGTGCTTTTGAGACATTTCTGTGAAATAATTAAGTGCTTACAAACATTCCGTCCCGTTATTAAATAACTACGTAACATGTAACTATGACTTGTGAAACTCAAAAGTTCAGCGCTGAAGTAACAAATGTTTGTCATTGGATTAAATCTTGGGTAGAATCAATCCAGTTCTCATCACGAACATCTATTTCCCAAAGATCTTTTCTAATATTATCCTACCATACAAACGGCGTCTTGGTGTTCCTAGTAACCACTTACCCTGCGCCTTTTCAATCACAATGAAATAAAATCTTCTTTTCCCCCCTATCCGAGCTACAAGACCTGTCCATCTCTGGTCATTTTGTCCCGTTTCCACCTGTATGTTTCTCAGAACTTTATTTTCGAACACTCGCAACTTATGTTTATCTTCTGTGACTTTTTTATTTCTTCTGTGACCTAGTTTTTGTTTTTTTTGCATCAACAGGTAAAAAGTACTTAGTATTTGAATTCATATCATGCTATACCATTATCACTTGTTTCGAGCCATGGTACTGTGACAAGACAAGGTTCAAATTATCATTCATTCATGAAAGACGTAACAGCAGAAGTATCTTGTTCTTTTTTTAAGCTTTCCATCACTTAATTTAAGTTTCATATCTTTATGTTTTCCACAATCACTCTATACCAGCCAACTTGTAAATGATTTGTGGGCAGATCCCAGCTTCAAAATTCTGTTCGCTAAGATAATATCATTTCTCAGGTCAAGGAAATCGATATTTAATGCCTTTTTTCGCAAACTTTGCTTTACGTAGGAGGTATACTCATCAAGTCGATATTTAATCTAACCTCAGCTTTATCCAGTTCAGTGCAGCAGTCCGCACTTGACCGCCAGGAGGTACCACCTTATACACAATGCCGACTACAGTCTACAGGTGTCTCTGATCTCGACATTGAAAAGCGCAGAGTGTAGCCAACATCGTTAAAATACATTGCGTTTTCGATATCATGTCGAATGTACAAAGGAATGGATAGTCAAATAACCCGAAATTTCTCGTAAAAGTGAACAAATTTAAAACATTTGTTTTGTTTTTTTAATTTCACAAATGTCATACTGAAGCTTACATGTTGCACAAAATGTACGCAGGAGAAAAATCAGAATAAAGTAGAAGAAGAAAACGTTGTTTGGATAAGCCAAGCCAGTGGTGGCTCTGTAATGACGCAGTTGAGCCTCCGACAATGGCGAATTGTCGAAATAGACGGGATAGACAAGGTCTATCCAACCAAATTTTGTTATAAATTTATCTCATAACTTTTTGAGTTCACTGCTAATAAATTTATGTTTCATTTGGTCTTTTATCACCTGAATATCAGTCATTTGTTGCTTTATGTAACACTTACTTATGCTATGGCTTACGGAACCCGCAAGTTCATTGCCGCAGTAACAAACGTTTCGCCATAGGATTCTATCCTGGTCCAGATCAAGCCACTTTTCTCACTAACTCGTACTTCTCGAAGATTATTTCTAATAGTGTCCTCTCAATGACGTCTTGGTCTCCCAACGGTCTCTTTCCCTCCGGCTTTCCAAGCAAGGTTAAATATTCCGGTAATCTTTTTTCCTCATATGATGGTCTGTTCACCATAGTCATTGCGATTTGATTATTCTTACAACTTCGGGTGAATCGCACAGTCCGTAGAGTTACTCATCATGCAGTCTCGTTCATTCTCCAGTCATCTCTTCCCGTTTCGGCCCATATATCTTCCTCAAAACCTTATTTTCAAAACACAAGTATTTTATGTTCATAGTCTAGGGTCGTACTCCAACTTTCGTAACCATAAAGTATTACCGGCAGAATAACCATTCTGTATATTTTCTATTTCAATTTCCTTGATATTAATTGCTTTATGTAACTCATAGGTAATTTTCTTTTTTCAAAAAAATATTATATACATATTATGTTCTAAAGTACAGTAAACGTTTCTAATAACTCTAGAATGGCTGATTTATGTTATTCGCGTTACACTCTAGCGACCTAAACTAGCAGCAGACGACAGACGCAAGCGGAGAAGTTCTAACAGAGATACATTTTTCGATCTGCCCAGGGATTTCCCTCCACCCCCTAATATCCCCAACACCCTCACCCTAAATTTTAAAGTACACCCCCCTAAGAAAAACTAAACCCAGGCCTATGATGTGGAGAGCCGACAAAACATTTTTGAGTAAGCAAACGATTAGCGTAGAAATAGAGAAAGAGATTTTTAAATTTGATGTAATGTTGAAATTTGGCTGCACTGCAAACCCGGGCATAATCATGAAAAAGTGGTAATGGTTAATCGGCGGAATAGCGTCAAAGACACTTTCTAGGTCCTTTATTCAAATGCATTAAAAGTAATGAAAATTCTAGCGCTTCGTGATAAAACTAAAAAAAAATAACATCACACACTATAACAGAAATAATAAACGTCGCACGAGAAACTGCCCAATTCCAGAGAAAGCATAGCCAGAAGGCGGTCTATTAGGTCCTCTATTATTCGAATGACTGTTGACTGGCATTTTTGAATACGACGGAATCCTCTGCATGGCGTGAAAGGTGATACGATTGGCTCCGCCAACTCAGACTCAGCAATCACTACGTCGATTCCTGTATCTTTAAGAGTGATAGATAAGGCATGGAGCCCGAACCTTCCATTCACACCTGCTAACAGATTCTCCAATTTGAGAATATCACCCCTACATCTGTTGTCTCATTGACGAGTACTGTATTTCGTATGTATATACGAGTTATCTTTGTGGCTGCTAGCTTAGCGTGCTTGCTCACTAAGACATTTTTCTCCCTTTTCGTATGTGAGAGGGTGTATCCATTTCGTGTGCATTATGTGTACACCTTCTCTCAAATCTGCCATCCAAAGGCAAAAGGCCGTATCTGTACATTTGACCGAAATAGAGTTGTTTAATAAACGGTACACCGTATGAAGTAAATTTAGGTCAAATATTGCAGATATGGCTGTCTGCCGTGCTTAGGCAAAAAGCCCGTATCTGTAAAATTGTATAAACTGGGTTATTAACAGCAAGCAGAACATATGAATCCAATTTTTGTCAAATTTGAAGATACGGATTTTTGCTTTTCGATGGCAGAAATATCAGTTTACTATATTGAACAACAGACCGTACTCTGTTTATGTGTTGATGAACATATTCTGTACATCTTTCGCCAAGTAGAACCCCATTAGAGGATTTCTGTAGGAATTTCTTGAAATATTGTATTGTCACCCGACTTACGTCGCTGTACAAAATTTCATTATTGAATGACGTAGGGAAATGAGTTAAATTAACGTTGCAAGATTTGAGGACGCCACGAAACATTGTGAACTAAAGAAAGGTCCGTAAAAATATCTGCCTTTACATGTAGAAGAGACCGCAGTTTCAAAGAGAAATGTTACCGAGATACGATGGGCATTCAAAACTTTTCATTTTTGGTCTTTACAGTATCATAAAGGCGGCAGCCATCACGTATTACACCTCGCTGTTTCCAAGTAGGAATATAGAGTTCAGAAATTCTATGCGTTTTAGGCATTTGTCTGATGGTGTGAGCGAGCCTCGAACCCATTCCTCCCTCCCCAACTTTTATCTCAAATCAGTAACGGTAACCACTCTACCACATGGACTGTGTGCTCGGAAATTCTATGAAAAATTTCCTGAGATAAGCAAGTTGCAACTTTCCGTCAAACATATTTGCTTATTTCCTTTTATGTCCTGTATTCAGGAAATTATGTATCAACCATTAAGGAGAATTCGCTTTGACTTTTGAGTTCCCTACAAGGATTATTTTTATTGTATATGTCTACCCATCTGCTTATGTCACGCTTCGCCGCCTAGTCACTAAGTTTATCTGCAGGATACATGTTAGGTAAGTAAGTTCAAAATTTAAGTTTATTTTAAGAATGATGACTCCTGGTTTCAACACCATTCATAAGTACAGTTTCAAGGATAGATTCCTTCCATGCGGTCGGGGTATTCGATATTTCAAATTGCATATCGAATTTCGATAAATTTCAATATCGATAATTTTACGATATATCGAAATATTGAATTTTAATATCGAACCAAAATAATCAAATTAAAATATCGAACCCAAATATCGATATACAGGATGTTCCAGTCATATACGCAAATACTTCGCGAAATGTTTTGTCACATCAAAATAAGAATAAAAGTTCCTCAAAACGTGGGTCCGATTTCGCTTGCTTTGGAGATACAGTGTTTCCAACTTGGAGACTAAAGTCGAAGAAGCCTTTTGCAATGGTAAGAAAATGGATAATTCTCAATATATCATAAACAACGCATTGATTGAAAATTTTGTTTGCGGATTTTTTTTTATCAACGTGGTAGATATCAAGAGTGAAAACACGATATCACCGAGCTGTCAGTGTTGCCAATATAACGTTTAAAATTTTCAAATAGCACTACGTAATGTTATTGGGTATTTGACATCCTCTAGTGATGATAAACAACACACGTAAAGCCCACATCGCAGTGTTGCAAACTATGGATCAGACAGTAAGACTTTCGCGATTTTGTACAAAACTACCGTACGTATTTTCCTAGGATATTTCATGCATAGTTTGTAACACTGTGGTTTAGGCTTTAGGCTTCAAGTTGGAAACACTGTATCTCCTAAACGAAGCGAAATCGGACCCATGTTTATGGGAAATTTTATTCTTATTTTGGTGTGACAAATCATATCCCGAAGTATTTGCGTATATGCATGGAACACCCAGAATATGCAGAATATAAACGAATTTCAATGTCGAAATTTTGATATTTTTAATTATCGATATCGAAAATTGGAACATCTATCAAGTGGTAAAGAGACGGACTCACAATAATTTAAGTTCGAGTGACAAGGTTCTTTAAGTTTAGTAAGGAGGAGAAGTTTTCAATAGCACAAGTTTTATTGACATTCTGTATTCCTTGCCCTAAAGAATTAGAATGTTAAAGATAAATGCATACATATGAATGCAAAACGCAACAGCTGGAATAGTACTTTGTTAAACATTACCAAACACATTTTGGACTTCACAAACTAGATACGTGTGTAAACAGGTAGAATGTAATAATGTCAGGGAAAGTATGATAGGGTTCGTTAACTTAATACCCAGAACTTCTTGTTTTCCTACAGTCGGGTGCCACTAGAAAGGTTGCACGTGGTTTTCCTTGATATATAAACCAAGGCGTAAAACTAGTAATAATAATTTTGTCGGTTTTCAGCACTTAAACGAAGCACTTCTTACAGAATCTCTCATTGTACATCGTTTATCCGCCATGCATCGACTCACCGTTTGAATAGTGGTGTGGAAAGCCGAAACGAGTTGTGAGACGCATTCATGCAATTTTGGGAGAGAACAGCAATAGAGCAGCAGACGTTGTCAGAGTTATTATTAGGAGATGCTGAGTGAAAGGGGAGGGGCGGGTAACAAGCAAAAAGAAACGAAGAAACAGCATAGGAAAAACCTTCTACGCTCGGCGTTATGTCTGCTGAGAGCTTCCCTGGTAAACTCCGTACAGAGTTGCCAACGGTTGAGGAAGGAAAATATCTTACGTTAAAATTTAAGAATAATATTATGCGAGCTTAGAATTTCGATATCGCTTACGACGAATCGAAGAGCGAGCGATATTTCGTAGAGGAATTCTGCAAGATTCCCTGAATAGGAGTGTCTCCCTCTTCCGAACTTAAAAAAAAATCACGGTTAAAATTCGGTAGAAACGCTGCATAACTTTATTAAAACCCTACGAATAGCCTACATTTTTATTTTATTACACCCCTCCCCCGAACTGGAAATCCCTGATTTTGAATGTCGAAATTTAGAACACTACAGATTGTTCATATCGGGGGAAAAAAATAGTTGAAAATCGAATAAGAGTTTAAACAAACGGGTTAATCGGATCAAGTTTTGGAACGGGTCTACGCTTTGGACCAGGCCTAATCCGGTGACCCGATTTCGACCCGGTGTTCCGGATGGCAAAGTAGAGTTTTCAATGATTTCCTTGTATTTGAATAGTGTTTCTCTTAGAAGTGACCAGGACCGGAACCGTTACGCCTAGAGCACAGTGAAAACGACGACGCCGAAAATTCCCAGTTCGTTATACAGTTCCCAGACCAGGCCAATCGAGTCAACCGGATCACTCGGTCACTCTATGGGAGGTATAGAACTTATAGATTGCTTGATTGCATATTACGGAATGTCAATGCGCACTAAGAATTGCTGAGGAGTCTACCTGTAATTGATTCGTTAGAGGCACCTATCACAAAAGGTCGTCCAATTTCAATAATTTCTTTTATCTTCGTTTCATACTGGGTTACCTTTTGAACTGACCCTGCCATCATCTTACTTGTAGCAATAAGTGCGAATGCATTGCTAACCAACTTTACAAGACTTTTTTTTTCTCTTCTCCTATTCCAAAGCCTTTTTTTCTTCTCTTCTCGTATTACAAAACCTTCTTTTCTTCTCTTCTTCTATTACAAAGCCTTTTTTTCTTCTCTTCTTCTATTACAAAGCCTTTTTTCTTCTCTTCTTCT
>JAGDQP010023479.1:16410-29110 GCA_022664845.1 Lepisma saccharinum
TTTTCTTCTCTTCTTCTATTACAAAGCCTTTTTTCTTCTCTTCTTCTTTTACAAAGCCTTTTTTCTTCTCTTCTATTACAAAGCCTTTTTTCTTCTCTTCTTCTATTACAAAGCCTTTTTTCTTCTTCTATTACAAAGCCTTTTTTCTTCTCTTCTCCTATTACAAAGCCTTTTTTCTTGTGAGAGCAGCTCTTTGTCTTTATTTCGAGTTTTTTTTAGACTCCTAGGCAACCACTGACGCATGATTGTGTCTAGTACAGTTATATTTTTCTCAAGAAGTAAAATATCTATCAAGAAAGAGGTTATGACCAGATGGAACCTTTGCTTTTTTACAACTTTCCAGAACTCTTCCCAAAAATATTACTCAAAATAATCAAGTGGGGTCCAAAATTGTCGATTTTCAGAAACTTTCCATTCTTGATTATGTGCATGGCTCGTATATTTCATTCAAATTATTCCTCGCTTTCCAAGACAGTTTTTAGAATCCCCTGAGTATTGTGTACTGACGTCGAAGTGTTACGTCTAATTAATGGGAAAACCAAGTTTGAGTGTGAAATGTAAAGTAGTTTTGTGTATTTCTGCAGAGAAGCATGATTTTCTTCAATATCATAAATACCCAAGAATTTGAAAACTCTACCAAGACTAAGAAATTTAACATTGAATAGGAATAATTCAGAATTACCTTCCTAGTACAACAGTTTATAATGCTTTGGATAACAGCAAATAGTTTATATTTGATTCAAACCATCGAATGTTACTATTCTCAATTCTCATGCGCACTCTCTACTAGCAATATGCGCAATCTTACCTACCCAAGTAGGAGAGATTGCGCAAATTAACGTTTTTGAAAAATTATTATTATTAAGCGTACAATGAATTTTAACATAGATTAATTGGACATTTCCGGTAGTATTTTTTTATTGTAATAAAAAAATTCTTCTGTTAAAGTAGACTACGGAAAACATTTTCTTTTCTTTCTGTGATGCATTTATCAAAAGTTATAAAGCCTTGCTTCGAAACAGTCTCAGTCTTGCGCTTAATCGAGCGCCGCCATGTTATGACGTAATCAGTCTGCTGACTGCTTGTCATTAACATACAGATGGTATTTGATTTGTTAGTATTGTTAAAAAGAGATAGCAAAATGGATTGAAAGAAATAGCATAAGCGGTCAATAGCGTTTCTGTATACCTTAACACGTCATTTAGTTCCTTTTGTTCATTTAAAATTGATTTCTACTTTTAATACTTCTTTAAGATATTGATATATTTTGGTAGCTTCAACACTAATTTATAGCAGCACTTTTTTGATGATTAAACCATAAGATATTTTCTAATAATGTTCTTTAGTACTCTTGTATTTAAAAAGAATTACCTATTTTTTCTACATGTAAAAAAATGTGGGCTTTTACATCCGACAATCGTATACTTTTTAATGAATGATAGGGAAGCATTTTTCAAGAATTTAAAAGCACATGAATTAATAGTGCTCGTTACTGCCATCTGTTAACAATTTAACGTAGCCCGTGAATTTATTGAAAAGTTTTAGTATGTCATTGTAAAAAATAATAATAAAAGCATGTAAGAAACAAAAATATAAATTGAAACTATTACATTGAAATTACTCTTGAGTTTCGTGAAGTAAAATAAAACAAAACACTGCCTTTGAGAGGATTCGTGTGCTAACCAATTGCGCTAAATTGTCAAGATAGCAAAAGTCGCACAAACCAGCGATAAGAAGAGCACTGCAAGTTAAGACTGACTGCTGTCATTGTTTTGAGCAATTTCTGTTATTAAAAACATGTTTTGGTGTTTAAACTTATTGAAGTGTGCTCTGCAGATTTGTGCATTAATTATTTCGTTAAGTGATGATGTAAATGTTCTTTCTCTTTCTTGTTTTTCGTCTTCAAACTTCTGAATAAGAAACGTAATATAGAGAGAAGCATATAGCTATGGAAATAGTACGAATTGATTACGTCAAACCAATCAGATGATGATTTTCATTGTATGACGTAGGAGATTGAATTCTCAGTATTTCATGCTATATTTCTATGTAACGGAAAACCGTAGCGCTGAAATTTCAAAAACATTATATATTATTTAATCTGATGTACACAAGCAAATTGTAAAATATATAAGGACGGGGAAAACGGAAATGTCCATTCTGTATAAGATACTAAAGAACATATTTTATAATTTTTTAGAAGTTCGCGTAAATATTAAAATTTTAGTAATTTTTTAATTGTGCACAGTTTTACCACAACTGTTCTGTATTATATTTCGTCTATGCTTACTCAAATCACATTTTATAAATTTTGTACTTCTATTTCACTTTCTCCTTGAAACATACTTAACAAAAAAATTTCAATTATCAACATTAAACGTACAATTGACTATTTTTTTAAAAAAATCTAGTTCATCTATTATACATATATATGACAGAACATATATTTGAATTTCAATTATTTATGGCCTTTAGGAACCTTTGGCCAGGATAAGGTACGGAATAGGATATTAGAAAAGTTGACCAAAGTCTAGTTTAAAGCTACAATCCCGGCATTTGTCTAGTATTACTGTGGAAAACCATAGAAAAACATGGGTGGCTAAGGACCATCCGATTGTTAAACCAATGCACTACCAAATGAGTGAGGTCAGTCCGCCTGGCAACAGAAAATCCATCCAACACAATATATTCATCTTTTGTACAAAGAGGTATTGGACTTTAACCAAACTTCATTTATACCTAGAAATCTCTTTCGACATTGAACTGCCAAATAGTCTTTATGCAACTGGGTAAAATAGAATTCACATATTAAACCAACAAGACACAGAAAAATAAAACATTCAAGGTTATCACTTTTTTTTTATTTTGTTAATGACGTGTGAAAGAAATTAATAGTTAATACCATGGAACATTTCCAATTAACCAAAACAGAAACTTGGCTACTTGGTAAGAAAAATTTGAAAGCTAACATGAGTTATAGGACATCCTACATGGTAGTCAGAGAAACATCCTACTCAAAACTATGCCCTAGTCACATGTTGTTGCTTGTGGTCTGAAACCAATTTAAATTGAATTGAATTTTTATGATCTTTAGATATCTTTGGCTCAGGCCATGACACCAAATGAAAATATCACTGCTTCCTTTCTACCTTCTGATACCCTTTCGAAAAAAAAAAAATCTTGTTACTATTTTTAAATCAACTAAAAAGAAACATACGAACAAAATCTTGATGAGTCTTGGCGACAAATGTAGCTTACATTGCTCCTTTATTCCTCAGTGCTGTCTTCTACCATTTGGAGATCTTCCAGGTTACAGGACAAAAAGCACGACAAAGAAAAAACAACTTGTATGACCCAACACCTTCTCTTGCTTTTTTCTGTCATTCACGTTGACGTGGCTGTTTGCCTTTTAAATAGTCGTTAAGAAACGTAGACGAATCTAACCTTGACATCAAGATGGCGGACAGAGAGAGGAGACAGATAATTGGAAAGAAGAACGTGAAGAATGGTAAACTTGAAGAAAATTAGCGGTATTCTTAATTAAGTCCAATACTATTAACTTTCCGTAACATCTGGATACACAAGCACGCTCTCTCGAAGTTTCTAAAGAACGACAAAATCTCAAGAGTGTGGAATTTGGAGACTCTACGAACTGAAGAGAAAGTATTCCCCGAAAGCAGGGCAAGATTGATTCAAGCTTATAACAAGCTCGCTATCTTACGTGTGAAAGCTTGCATTAAGCTTTATTCACACTTACTAGTTGGCACCAAACAAGCTTGCCATCTCAAGCTTGTTTCTAACAAATGTAAAGCAGAGTTACCATATGACATTAAAGGTCAAATATATCAAAACAACTGTCTGTTCGGCTTGAATCAAACTTGCAAAATCAAATCAATTTAGTAGTCAATTTGAAACTTGAATTAAGCTTCTTATAATCGTAACTATTCAAAGGAAAATCAAGCTTGTTATAAGCTTGGATTGTAAGTAGTTTTGTTCTAATAAACAGGATAGATTAACTTAAACGCTTCAGAAATAAACATTTAACAATCTCTCTACACATTATTTATTATTACTAAAGTCCCATTTTCGAGTGTTTGTATTGGATCTGGTGGGATACTGGGGCTTCAATACCAGGAACAGCGGAGAAGAGGTTTGCAATGTTGCCATTTTCCTACCTATTTATCTCCCTTCTGTGTTTTTAGTAAACGTGGCGACCTTTTAAAGTGTAGCTTCCCTTGATGACTATAAAAAGAGCACTTTTAGAATCCTCTGATGAACAACACTTGTATGCAGCGACCTAAAGAAATTAAATTTGGCAACATTGTATGATAGGCATCATTCTGAAACGTACCTCGTTTCCATGCCAACGACTCTCCTTATTGGTGAGTGCGTCTAAGCAATAAAGAGTCACTATCTTGTAATTACGACTTCAGATCTCGAATAATTATTTGAACACATATTTGTTTTCGTTTACATATTTCAAATCAGCGTTTCTTGACGAATATGTCATAAAAAGTTCCATTTGAACACGTATATTTACATATAGACACTGTTACTCATGAACATATATTTCTACGTATTTCTTAATATTTCGTACATATTTTATTCATTGTACTTACATCCCTACATGCATGGATATAATAACTCTTTCCAGCTTTTCCGTCGTTTTCGCATCAAGGGGGTGTGTAGAAGAAAATGTGGTGTGTCAAGTGGTGCACGGGGCTGCCAAAACTCACAGGAAAAGAAGTTTATTGATTGACAACTTAAAACGAAATTTCTCTTGACCGCTTAGGAGTCCGTAGGTTAGAAAAGCGACAAGAAACCCGTAAAATACTTAGCTGAATATTGAATTTATGCTATAGTTCTCTATTCTGCCTCACTTCAGCAATGGAACTGAAATTTCGGTAGTTAATATAGTATTTATAATTTATATAGGGGAGCGAGGAGTAAAACCGAACGGCGGGCAATTCCGAACATGACAATTTGATACCTGCGTGTTAGAATGGTATCAAATTAGTTGCAGCCACATAGCAGTTCGGTGTTGGTAATAATATTTTATGAATGAAGTTGCTAAACAATGGCTTACTAATGTGTAACATCATATCCACATTGTTCTGCATTGTTGAGGTGGGAAGTGGAATTTTCCATTCAAGTACAGAGTGGGGTAAAGCCGAATGGGAGGGGTGTAACCCGTTCGGATTTTCGCCACTACAAAATATCGACATTGAGTTTCGTATTTCAGAAATGAAATGACGAAATAACTTCAGCAGGAACGTGCAGAGACAGTTACAGGCCTAACTTTTCTGTAAACAAAACGTCAAATTTGGACGTTCGCAGTGGGAAAGGGAAGAGGATAGGGTCCAGAGAAATCATGAAGCCAAAAATGAAATGAGCATCGACCAAGTCGACATACTTGATCAAACAACTACAGATCTTGCTGCCATTTTTCGTAGCCGAAAAAAATGTTTTTCATTGGAGTGAGTGGGCTAACTGAGCGGGACTATGCTGTGACGTTTGGCGTCATATTCTTCGCAAAATCGCATCTCCTTTGTTAGAACATCCTTGAGTAAACATTAGATCCCCTGTCAGACTTTCTGTATCGGAAATGTCCCAACCATACAGTTATAAAACCATAGAGTGGAGGTTTTATTACTCTATGGTCCCGACTTATCACGTAATTAAGTTGGCAGCCCTAGAAAAGGATGTGGGTGGAGGTAGGGAAAGAAATATGACGGAAAAAATTATTGTCTGCACACAGCTAGAAGTTTGTTTGTTTATTTAATACCATTATTGTAACATTATTTTTATAAATGTTATTTACTCTTTCTTCGAAACAATTGTAGCAGAATTCAGTGTTACAACCTCACGACCCAATGTTAGTAGACCTACAATGGAAGTCTTATAAAATGTAAACTATTAAGTTCTTTTTACGATTAACCTATTTTACCAATTTTTTTTTTTTTTTTTTTTTTTTATATAGTCTTTCTTGGGGTCAGTGGAGCTCAGAATTTACCCAAAAAAAATGTTTTGGAGCATGTACCAAACGAGATGAAAAATTATGCACCTTCTTTTCTTGGTTCACTGTATTCTACTCATAAATAGCCACCAAGTTTACTATGATACTTAACAACTACTTTCCATTTCTTTCAGATGCCTAGGACATACGTTCGGAAGACAACACATACTTGGACAGGCGAGGATCTCTAGCGTGCGATCCAAGAAGTTACATCAAAGAACATGACACTCGGGCAAGCAGCGAGGACTTTTAGAATTCCAAAAACGTCCTTGTTCGACCGCCTGAAACGCATTAAAATAAGTCAGCCCCAACGTGGTCGTTGTACAGTCCTGACAACCGACCAGGAGAAACTGCTAGAAGAACGAATTGTGAAGTTGTCCCACTTATTTTGATGGATTAACCCCATTACGTTTGAAAAGAGTAGCATACGAGTTTTGCGTTGCAGACAATATTCCAAATAACTTCAACAAAGAAACGAAACTGGCAGGAAAAGATTGGTATTATGGATTTTTGCGCCGTCATCCAAATATTTCTGTGCGAAAACCGGAGTCCACGTTCCTTTCGCAAGTGAAATCATTTTCGAAACAGACAGTTTAAATGTTGTTCGATAATTTGAAACAGTGTTTACAGGACAATAATTATCAGGACAACTACATATACAATATGGATGAGACTTCAGTATCAACTGTACAGAAGACACAGAAAGTCTTCTGTACAGGAGAGGTGAGAAGCAGGTTGGACAATGTGTTAGTGCAGAGAAAAGGACTACAGTTACCGTAGTTTGTGGTGTGAGTGTTACTAAACAATACATTCCTCCCGCTTTTGTAGATAATGAGAGGTGCTACTGCTGGTACTATTGGTCTTATTTCGGACAGTGGGTCCGGGACAGTAGAGAAATCTTTATGCAATGGTCGCAGCACTTTACCAAATTTGCTAAACCTTCAAAGACCTGTGCTTTTACTGTTAGATAATCATGACAGTCCTATCAGCATAGAGGCCTGGGAATTCTGTCGACAAAATCATAGTACTTTGCTATCGTTACCTCCCCATACTTCCCACAAATTGCAGCCGCTAGGCTTGACATTTTTTGTCCCCCTTAAAAGTGCATACTACAAAGAATGCGAGAACTTCATGGTGACCAATGCGGGAAGGGCAGTTTGAGATCGTTGAGCTGTTCAGTCATGCTTTTCGACGTGTATCAAATATTGAAAAAGCGGAAAGTAGGTTTCGGACTGCAGGGATTTGGCCATTTAATCCGTTGCGTTTCTATGAAGAAGACTTTGAGGCTGCTGAACGTTTACGTCCTAATAACGCAGCAGTGATGCAAGAAATTTGTGAACCGGTAAGCCCAAGTCCTGAAGAAGATAAGCCCACACCTTACATATTATCAACCAATGAAGAAGTTAATCGGTCTGCTTCCGGTAGTAGTGCAGTATCAACACCCCCAAGTTTCGCAACAGTCCAGCACTCCAAGAAGCGATATTCAGACGATATCTCCACCTCTGGTGCCAATAATGTCAATGGTCCTAACTTTGAAATGACTATTGACAAGTTATCACTACTTCAGTCAACTTCCGTTTATACGAGGGTTGATCCAGAAATAAGGTTCCCATCAATTTTACAAATAGACAACATTGTTTATTCTCATAGCAATGTACATCGTTGGAAAGAAGACACTTTGCTCTATTTTTCGACATAATCGCCATCTTTTTCTACGCATTTTTGTAGACGGTGCTCCAATTTCTGTATTCCAGTGGCGTAGAACTCCGCCGCCAAACCGTTGAGGAAGCGTTTCACCTCGTCTTTGACTTCATCGTCGCTCCGGAAGCGTTGGCCACTCAAGTGTTCCTTTAACTTCGGGAACAAGTGATAATCGCTAGGCGCGAGGTCCGGACTGTACGGTGGGTGGGACATGACAGTCCATTGTTTGGACTTTTGTTTCGTTTCGGGAGTGAAATGAAACACCCACGTTTCGTCTCCCGTAACAATGGAGTCCAATAATCCTTCCTTATCTTCTTGACACTTTTGAAGAAACTGGCAAGCACAGGCAAGGCGTTTCTCCTTGTGTTCTGCTGTCAACATACTCGGTACCCATCGAGCACAACACTTGTGATACCCCAATTTTTCAGTCAAAGCTCTGTCCACTGTACCGTAAGAACTCCCAGGAATCCGAGCAACAAGTTCACGGACGATGACTATCCTGTTTTGAAGCACTTCGCGTTGGATCATCTCGACAATCGCCTCCGAAACTGACGGTCTTCCACTCCGTTCTTCATCGTGGACGTCCTTCCGACCGCCACTGAACTCCCTTCACCACTTTCGGACGTGTTGAACGGACATACACTTGTCGCCATACGCCTCTGTCAACTGACGATGAATATCCACGGGTGGAGTCCCTTTGGCGTGCAAAAAGCTAATTACGGAACGAATTTCGCACTTGGCGGGAGCAACAATGGGCACCACCATCTCGGACGGCCACTGAGCCAAGACTGAGCGGCGCAGCGAAGCGCGGCCGGGCGGAATCGAGAGTGGGGGAACAGCCACGCACAGCGGTGTTGCCGGATTTCGCCTCGCACCTTCCCGTGCGGTTGGAGCTCTTTGGGAACCTTATTTCTGGATCAACCCTCGTAGTTTGATGAGGAAGTCAACTAAACAGATGCAGTCGAGAATACTGACAAGTACCCCCATAAAGAAACAACTTCAGGAGAGAACGAAGAAGGGAGGCACAGTTCCTTGTAAAACTTCCCACCGTAGTTTGAACTTCATGGATGAAGGCGAGGAGTTAAAGGAAGGCTATTACTGCATTTTCTGCAAGGAAGTGTTTTGATACTCCTGCGAAGAATTGGATTCAGTGCTAGTTTTGGAATGATTTTGGAACTTTTTTTTTTAATTTTAAATGTGTTTATGCTTACACACAGCATTGAAACAATTGTAACTCTCAACGTCCGTCAGTTAGACTTCCCAAATTATTTCAATTTATCGTGCAGTTCTGTCAGGTACAGATTTATCCCTTTCTCTCTCTCTCACCCATACTATTGGTTTTACTCTTTCGTGTTTTTATTTGTGTTTTATACCTCCGATCAATTAAGCAAAGCTTGGGTAGTTCGTGTGCCTTCTTTAGTCATAGTTTTAAAACGTGAGAGGCGACTGAAACACGTTTTGTTTGGATCATCAACGTATACAAGTCGAAAAGGCAAATGGGAAATACTCGGATCCACAGAAAATGGACCTTCTAAAACCAAAAATTTGCACATTATAGGATTGCTCATGAAGTGGCCCATGAGGCTGAACTTTCTGTTGAATTACTGCTGTTTTTCAATTAATTTATCGTGATTCAACACACAATAAACTATTATAAAATCTAGTAGAGACCGTGGAGTTATGTAATTATTATTCCAATAATTTTAACCTTTTCAGTTTGTATTAATCCCAATGTACTTGTTCCTCTTGTATTGATTAAATAACAATGTTAAAAATATGTTTGTTGTCCCTATTTCATATTTCCTACTGTTTTACCATGTTTATAAAATAATTTTTGTTGTTATTTCCTCGTAGTATAAACATGCAATTTCGGCACACTAGAGGACCAAGGAACACTCTTTCAGAATCAGAGGAACCTTTAAGAAAACAGAAATGCAAAATTGTGGCATAGAACCATTTTGCTCCAACTCCAACTACAATATTTTTCCTTCTCGGATACTACTGAAACGAGGTTCTGTTTTCAACCGTGAAGAGTAGATGTCGCTATATAAAGTTCAACTTAATATGTTAAATACATGATGTAGATTTCAATCATGCTTGAATGCTGGTAGAATCCTAAATGCAAAATAAATATTTCTTGCTCTATCTTTGCAGATTGTATATAGATCTCTCAACTCCTTAAACAGAACTGGCTCTATTTCAATCGGCGCTCTGTTCCAATATTTCGATGCGCCCTCGTAAATTTAATTTTTTGTACTCGTAAACTAGAACTCAGCATTTGTTGTGCTCCCCGTACTAATTGCTTTAACTTAGAGCGCGAGTATTTTTAAAGTAGATAATTCATATTTAGTGTTTATCATAAAAATAGTGTACTTAGTGAACATAATGAATATGTTCGAAAGTTTGTAATAAATGAAGAAATAAACTAAAAAGTGGAATTAAGTAAAGTAAAATATAATTATAGTTCTCGAAATTTTAGGGCTATACTGTTTTACCCGTTTCGACACTCGCGCCCGAGATGGTTAGCGCCCCCAAAATTTTGGCGCCCTGCTCGGGAGAACAGTTCGAACATCCTTCGAACCGGCCCTGTCCTCAAGCATCATTGATTCAATGGTCCAGCAAGGAAGCGTCTGTGTATCTTTTTAAGTAAAAAAAAAAAGTCCCCGTAACAAATTATAAGTGAATAATTTCAGGTTATTCCATGAAATGACAGAATCGGGACAGCTGGATTGCAAACAAAACTGTTTATACCTTGAAACTCGAGCCTCTAAAAGAAGTCGCCCGTTTGCTAGTCTCATATGATTAAGATGCAAAGAGGATGATGCCCTTCCTTCGGCAATTGAAAAGTCCTCTTTCGTTTGAACTTTCTAAAAAATATGAAGAATATCATACGTAATTGCACTGAATGATGAGTCAGCCATTTTTACCGCCTTGTCTTCTGTGCGGTGCCAAGAGTGCAGTTTAGTTATATGTTTTCGTTCTTTTTCTTCATCTTCATATATATACATGAACACACAAGTCTCTGTCTGTCACGGGACACAACTTCCGGTGATGTTTTGGCAACCTAACATTGGTGTTTTGCATCTACCTCTGCGGAGCAGTGAACTATCGTCACTTGCAAACTCCTTCTCTATCTTTTTGGCTTGAATAACTTTCAACATTGATTTCTTGTTCTTCTTCATGCATCTATCAAAGCATCATGACATCCGGAAGTTTTTGGAACCTCTACATGATAAGATGTTTGGTTGGATAAGTAGTAAGTAAGTTTAATGGTTGTCATGTAAGAAGAGTCGCTTCCTGTTGAACTATGTGGATTAACACATTAACGTTCACTGTTATTTATTTTTGTATTGTTGATTAAAACCTTTGACAAGTTATCACTTATTTTCTGTTTTATTTAGAGTTTATCGAATTTGATTTTCTTTTAAATCCTTGCTGCATTAAAATGTCTATTTTGATTTTTTGTGATATGGTTCAGGGGCGCCCTTGAAGAAGCTTTTTCGTACACGTTTTGGAACTTATAAACGTGTTTATACCTACATACAGCATTGAAACAATCGTGACTCTCAACATTCAGCAGTTAGACCACCCAAATTACTTCAATTTATCGTGACGATTCCCATCTTAAAGATATGATTTCCCACCGTTTCCAATTTGAAACAATTCACTCGATATTTGATGATTAGCGATGGTAAACTTTTCTCCTTTAAACTTAAGAGCAATTTCTCGTAAACAACTTTATAAAGGGACTTTCTATCAGTTCTGAAGGTATTTTAGCAGCGTTTCGAAATTGAAAAATTGTTTACAAAATTAGTTATATCGTGAATGAACGTGTGCAGATATTACAGAAGCTAATTATGCGTTAGTAAGATACTAGCACGTGGGTTGAAACTACACAACTAGTCGGACAAGATGGCGCTGTATTTAGCAACGTGTTTCTCATTTAGGTTAGGCAAAGTTCGTTCATAAACTAATACGTTAGTTTAATCTGTATCATGCAATATCATTCTACATAAGCTTAGGGGATGAATGCTGTATACTTAACACATATAGCAACAATCCACATCGTAATACAAATACTCTCAAGATCATTCAAATTGTGTAACATTAACAACAGATTCCATTACCAGTGACACCTTTCTTTCTCATAAACGCGTAGCTTATTCAATCATAATTCCATTCTCCATAATCGAAACCAAAGCTTCTGGATCAAAATCATCGCTGTACAATACAACCATCAAGTACTTTGTCTCGAAACATAACGAGCAGTTCAAACGTAAATCGATCGTCCATTGTAATACAATATACACGAACTGAAAGTGGATAGCTAGCTTACTACAATTGGCCATTGACACCAATTCAAAAACACATTGATGATTTCGGGGATTTATGAAATCAAAACGTATATAAGCCAAACACAAAAACGTATAAATGCAGAGCACTTAAAGCATATTAAAAACAAAGAAACGAAATCAGGAATGGATACTAACATCGCACGTTTGCAAGAAAAGTGTTACAAGTGGAAAAATAATATTTTAACAGGAGGAGGAAAAGAAGGGACGTTTTACTCAAGAAGCTTACGGGAAATCTGTCTAATACTTGTGCTTTCTACCGGCCACCAATGGAGATAGACTTGTAGCATTTTTGTCAAAGAAAAAGAATTGTTCTCTAATGCTTTTGAGCCAAAAAAAAAAAAGAAGTGAAAATTGAAACATTTTGAGTTGTGACACTTTTCTTGCAAAAGTGTGATTATAATAATGAAAAGATATTTGGCGCGAGAAGAATATCGTATACACTGTCAATTTTCGCAAAAGTCGAGTTCAGCTCATAGATTTGTTGGTTCTTTTACAATTTTTTTGCGACGTGGATTGCGTTACGAATTGTCAATCTACAAAATAATGACAAAGCTGTGTACACCCCCAAGAAAACCATGCTCAAATGTACACAACTATGTACCGAGATCGAGTTTGACAAGAAAGGGAT
>JAGDQP010023480.1:8578-29110 GCA_022664845.1 Lepisma saccharinum
TTTCTGTGTGTGTGTGTGTGTGTGTGTGTGTGTGTGTGTGTGTGTGTGTGTGTGTGTGTGTGTGTGTGTGTGTGTGTGTGTGAAGGTGGGCTCTGAACGCCTACTGACGCACTTGGTTTCTCACTATCACGATCTTGAACACATTTTAATCACAATATATCTTGATGTCTTGATTCGACGTGGTTTATTTCCATGTCGAATTTCTTCCTATATAGCAACAAAAGTAACGAATTAATCATATTTTGTGTTTCTCAGTTAATTAATTGAATAAGCTATTAGTTTACAGGTTCAACAGGCCACCCTGCGCTTGTCCAACGGCAGGCCTCGAGGACCACCTGTTGTCCGCGGAACACAATTTGTGGAACGCTGCCGTAAGGGAATACGAAATGCGGTAGAAATTCGCTATTAGACTATACACGGCCTTATAAAACGAAACAATAAACAAACCAATAGTATACAATAGAATTAAGAGTATTCAAAACTCTTTGAACCTTTTGGGACTTTACTGCGGGATTAAACACATTAAGGATTCTTTCAAGGCAGAGTGATTTATTTACCCAGCGTAATAGTATCAGAGCTTTGAGTGAGTTTCCTTAATTGTCTGACAGACCCTAATATTATCCCCGCTCAATGAACGTTAATTATAGAAATAGATTTTCCAATAGATAGGAATTCACACTCTAATTTCCACACTCACACATATCACACAGCAAAACTCAGAGAACTTATGAACAGTGCTGATTTATAATTCCGATTGAATTTACAGCCCTAATCAACGTGTCATCATCAGATGACCAATCTGATAGCTTCAAAAATTGCAATATTCACGATGCTCATCAGAGCGCCACTTTAATCTATCAAAACATATGTTCAGAACTTCCGGCAATAAAAAAATCGCACAGGAGAGTAATAGATTACTTATCTGAATACCTTAGTGTACTTTCTTTTTTAGCATTACTTCCTTGCATAAGTGCACAGCAAACAATCAAAGGGCAAACATATCCAAAGCGTTCCTTAATAATATATTGCAACCGTCCTTCTATCGACCTCCGGTGCTCGTGTTAAAGGTACTAAATGCCCATTCACTCCCACAAATGCTCACACATTGACGCATACACATAATGAAGAACGGCAGTTCTTCGAGTGACGCTGGCAAAGGACACTGTTAGCGGCACTCAGATAGTATACAGTTAGTTTCGGATCTACCAAAGTATAAGTTCGATTTTGATCCTTGAACTTACATTTGAAAGCTCTTTCCAATACACAGGAAAAAATTGGGTCGGTAGGATCTCCTTGGGACCCCTAGGGCGCTTTGAAAAAAATATCAAAATTTTACATTTTTTTAGGATAGCACTGACCCCAGACTATATAGGTGGCCGAAACTTACTGGATCTTATTCTACGCTTCAATACGTTTCAAACGGTGTATCATACGTTAAAATCGGTGGAGCGGTTCAAAAGTTACGACTTTTTTTAACCGAATCACAAAATTTTCACAAATGATAGAAAGGTATGTCCGTCATTCTGTGTGTCTTTTTGTTTTAGCCCCAAATGGGTGGTTCCGGGGGATTTTAGGGGTCTATTGCGGGCCCCCATGATCCAAGCTTAGATTTTTGATAGGAGTTACGGTTTTCGAGATATGGAGAAAAATCGATCTTTTGTATGAAGACTATGCACTTTCTTAATACGAGCCCTTACGGAGAGCACCCTCCGCCGTTTCTATTCCCATCTGGGCATGACGTAAAGGAGAAAAAATGTAAAGATACATGACCGTACCTAACTTTACCTAACCTCCACGTTCCCATGGTCAGTAATTTAAGAAAATGTACGAATAATGCAAGACAAAAATATTAATCCTAAAAATAAATTTTGAAAATTTACATGACCGAACCTAACCTTACCTAACCTCCACTTCGTCATGGTCACTAACTTAAAATAATGTACGTAAAATGCAGGAAAGCAATTATTAATAATGAATATAAACACATGAAAATATATTCAGAAAGGAAAATCTAGTGTTAACCTCGCCGGGACTTGAACCAGGGCTTTTTTGTTTACCAACTCGACGCCTTAACCACAGGCCACCGAAACAACCTCGCAGATCTGGTTTCTCCGTTGTATTTACAGTGCACGTGTCTCCTACACGTTATAGCGCGTGTGCAGGAGAGAGGAGCATCGGCATGATGGCTCGTGTTACAGTCTATTATTTTATAGGCAGCCTTACAAAATAAGTGATATCAGTACAAAATCCCGTTTGGGGTAAAAGGAAGAGTGACGCAAGAATTCTACTCACAAAAGAAGTTATATCTATTTTGCGAGTGACTTTCTTTGTGTCACTATGGCGGAAGGATACTGTCTCTTAATTTTATTTGAAAGGCAATACTTTCGCCATAGTGACACAAAGAAAGTAAAAAGATAAAAGATAAAATTAATTGTATGGGCGGTAACAGCACTATGGCTTACGCCCTTCCCGATACGGGGGAAGCCCTTTATCTTCGTCATGTCAATCTATAGCTGTTAAGTACGTTAAAAATTATTTATAGATAAAAGCTGAAGACGTAAAGAGTCTTCAGTAAAATAAAATAAAATAAAATTAAAATAAAGTAAAATATTAAAAATAACAATTGTAGCATATTTATCCTGGTGCCACCAGTCGCCAGAGTCTCGTTAGCCTGCTGTCAATGCAGTTCCCAGGGTGCACTACGAGGAAGTGAGGTTGGCATTTCAGTGCTCTCATTCGAACACCCCTTACACCCTACACAAAGAAAGTCACTCGCAAAATAGATATCGCTTCTTTTGTGAGTAGAATTCTTGCGTAACTCTTTCATTTAACCCAAACGGGGTTTTGTACTGATACCTTATACAGCAATATCAAACATCATGAGAATTTCTAAAAAATCGAACTTAGAGAGCGGGAATTTATATTTACTGTACCGTAAGGTAGTACTCTTTTCTCACACAGCATATACTGTATGTTGGAAGTGTACCTTAACCAAAGGGTTTATAATGCCTCCACTAGAATTTGGAGTACGAAAAGCTTACAAAAAATCCAGGCTGTCTAAAGAGAATTGCAATTTACAAGTGATGACTTGGTGAAAATAGCCCCTTTTCAGAAAAGTTACGTTAATTCAATAGCTGGTTTATCCTCTTCAAGTAAGTTTTCTTAAATCAAATGACCTTACTTCCCTTTTGTTGCATAGCTAATGTTAAGCCCCTCGTACATCATTCGATAAAGCTTGAACAAGTCGTTTAACAAGAAATTTGATCAAATTGACGTCGCGAATTATTGACTCCACGCATAAAATCTCTTGAATTCAAGTCTTTTCATCCAATACATCCTATTTAGAACCTGTCCTATTTTTCTTGAATTCAACGCACTGATCTACGAATCACATCGCTGGTGACTTGAACACGTGACTACTGTGCTTCCGGAACTCTAAAAATTTAAAGTCGACATGGAGCAGGGTTACGTTGTGTAAAGTCCTTGCTTTTATGATGCGAAGTAAAGATATGATCAGAAAATTAAAATAAAGTATCTCTCCAAGAAATTACATCGCATCTTGCTGAGGTAAAGTGTGCCTGATGTTTCTTCTGTAGTTTTTGTACAATCACTATTGCAATAGAAATTGATATAGAGAGCCTACTATAATGCCTAATAAAGTATTATATTGTATTTAGAAGCAGTAGCACATTAATATTTAAAGTGCCAGTTAGTTGCTCTTAATTTATGTGGAAAGGTCGAGTTTTTATTTACTGTATGTAGGATGTTCAAAGCTGCTAAACATACAAGTATCTGAGTACATTTTACTTTACGGGACGAAAAAAAGTAATCTTTTCCAACGTGTGTTGAAGTGTTGTAGCGTAAAATATAACAAAGTGTCGAGTCATGGAAGTATTAAATTAGAGTGAAGTAGCGAAAAGTACTTGGAACTACTTGGCTGCTTCCACGTTGGTGAGCTATTACATTAAACCGTGCATGAAGTAGCGAAAACTACTTGGAACTACTTGGCTGCTTCCACGTTGGTGAGCGAGCACATTAAACCGTGCATCGCACATAGTAATAAAAAAATCCTACCTTTAACCCGCCTTTGCTTATTCAACATTGTGCCAATGATTTTTGTAGCAAATCATGTGTCATTCGTAATACGATGTAACGCTATTAATATTCCTCCGCATCCCTACAATCTGCATGTAGCTTGTCTAATGAACGCAAATAAATCTATCCCGCCATGTTTGTTAATTAAATACATATTTAGCGAAATAATGACATATGCTTTCCCTGACGCTTTTTGCATTTTCCACTGCCGCTATGTGTTCTTAGAAGTATCTGTGATGTTTATTTGCAAGAGAATGAGTTATGTAGAGCGTACATGTGGCTCAATAGCTGGCGGAATTTCTCGACCATAAAGTAAAGTTTCTCCATCTATCTAAGTAACTTGTATGTATTCTTCGTGCACGTACTTTTTCCTCGACCACTAACAATCTCAAGTTCATGCAAAAAAACAACAAAAAAAAAACAACAAATATTTCTATTATAGTCCTCTTGAAATGACCTCGTATACACGAAAGTGATTGGAAGAACTTGTAGAAAAAGCGTTGGTACTGGCTGCGGTGCAGGTTATATGGCAGACAACTATTGTGCCATATTTTGCCGTATGTTGGCTTTATACCACTTACAAATATTTCATACAGACACTTTGATAATCACCTACCGTTGGCTAGCAACTCAAAATCAGTTTTGAATAGCCACATTTCATAATTATTTACGTAAATATGTACTTAGTACATGCAAATATGACGCAATGTGGAGAAATACTTAATGGTATCACTTCGTGTTATGAATAACATAATTTGCTACAAAAACCGCGGATATATTGTCGTTGGGCGAAGAGTATTTAGTTAAAGTGGATGCAGTTCCGAAGCTGGTGGCGCTTTTTGCAAAATTTACAGGAGGAATGATAAATTTGTGTGACTTGGAAACATGAGATTGTCGCTAAAAGAAGTGAATAATTGTTCCTGTGAAGTGGAAACTAGATCCATGCGGCGTAGGTATTATCCATGAGAGTAGTGTTTATCGCGAATAAATAAAATATACCGAACCTGACTTTAACTAACTCCTCTTCGCTCGCTAGAGATACTGTCTGTGTTCTTGTGACAAAATACGTATCATGCATAACACGAAGTGTCACCATTAGTATTCCCCCACATGGTGCTATCTTGTGCAACTGGAGTGCGTATTTAACGAAATAATAATAAAATATGGATTTTCACTTTGGATTGTTAGTTGTCGCTAGATGTCGATAGAAGTGCGTGTAACCGGAAATAAATTAAAACTTATAAGAATTGAAAATAGTTTTGAATAAAGCAATAAAAAGTCGATGTTCGAGGCATCACTAACTACGGAACCGCAGCCGTTAGTCAGGTTATTTTTTTTTTTATTACAAGCGATGCATATCATGTTTAACATTCACTCCGTGTGCCCGCTTTCAACGCAGAAGGAGCAAATCGACTCATGTGCTTTTGGCTCCTTCACTTTCATTTCACACTTCCGCTTAACTTATCGAATCGTGTATTAGCACTTTCAGCACTACTTGGATATTACCCATTGATTATTTCAGTTGGATCGTGTACGCACTCATCCAACTGCTTGCTTGTTCATGAATTTGAGTCTATGTTTATTGAATCATGTGCGAGGGGCTTTAGGGAAGGCAAGGACTGAATTCAAATCAATATCCATGATTTCAAACTAAAAGTGGAAAAACCTCGACTTCGAAATTGCCAATAGTTTTCCAAATTGCTGTTTAGAACATCAATTAAATGTAGAACACATAAAAATCATAGAAAGCAAAAGCATGTTGTTTCAAAAAATGACTGAGTGTATTCAATCGCCCCATAGCCAAAATATAGATCAGTTCAACCGTGCTTACCCTGAACTGGATTGCCGCTCGTCGACTAGGTGCTGCTAAACATCTTCAGAGGTGGTCTGCCAGAGAGTGTGTCTGAGGGCGGCGCCCTCGCGGCTCTTATATAGGGCTCCGGACCCTCACCAAGACAGAAACAGAAACACTAAGATAACACGGCCCCTCCAAGAACGCCAAGTAAGTGAGCCGCCATCCACTGGCTACTGCGACTCTCCTACATGCAGTCATGCAACTACAGGCTATGGTGCGGGTGTGGATGCTACGGTTTCTATCTTGACGAAGACATTTACCGAGTATCGGTTCAGTGTATAAGATAAGAATGAAGGTGAAACAAGATGACAGGAAACCGCGAGAAGAGTTTTCATGTAAGAGGGGCGAAAACCAGAATATACGATGCTGTAACAAAACCTGTATCGGTTATAACCACTGTATAGTTTAAACTACGCATACTGCTAAGAAGTTTGGATAAACCCAGGTAAAAGTCTGTAATTGATTTTGTTAAATTTATTATGCATCCAATTTGACAAGTGTTGTTTACATGCAATTCACTCGTCACGCATTCACACACACATAGCGCGCAAATCTGGAGAGGCATCGTGGTACTGTTACAGTTGCTGAAAAGAGAGTAAATGGCTATTGATATTATTTTGTTACGTAACCGCTAGGCACTTTTTATTACATATTTGTTTCAGACACAATTATTTCTTACTTACTAGGCATAATCATCATTTGCTATACTATTCACTCTTTTTTATTCGTGTTTTGGTGGATTGGGATAAATTAGGTTTAAGTGTCTTTTATGTTTAAAAATGAACATTGGTTGCGTATTTCCCTGGGGAGCTAATTGGGTTATTTTTGTTTATGTATTATTGTAGAACGCCTGAGCTAAGCATTGGATGTGATTTTTCATTAGCGGGATATCTAGTTCTTGTTGTAGTGGGGCCAGCCTCGTGTAACGTGGGCATCTTGTTGCTAATTTCACTATTCTGTTTTGAAATATTTGTAATTTCTTTGTGTGTTGAGCTGCAGCGTGACCCCATGCTGGCACAGCATATGTTAGTATCGGTCGTATTATTGTTTTGTAAAGCGTAGCTTTTGTTTTGTTATTCATGTGTTTGTTTGTGAGGAGGCATTTGAGTTCTGCTAGCTTGCCTGATGCTTTACCAATTTGATTTTGTATGTGTTATCTGAATGTTAGTTTCCTGTCCAGGGCTACACCAAGATATTTCACTTTTTCTTGCCATTCAATAGCTTTATTGAATAGCTGTAGTGTTGTTTACTTTTTTTGTTTTTTTAGAAGTGTACAGATTCTGTTTTTCCAACGTTTATCTTTATTTTCCATTCGGAGAAACAGGGTAAGAGTTTCTGGAGGTGGTTTTGGAGATATTTATGTATTTGTTTTGGTTGCCAACTGGGCGCGAATATACACGTATCATCCGCAAACAGGGCAAGTAGTGTCTTTGTCCGTTGGAATATCGTTCACATATACTGTATGTTAATCAGTGTAGGTCCTAGTAGTGAACCCTGTGGCACTCCGGCTTCAATGTTCCTCGTGGTGGAATATTGTGAATTTACCGCTACAAAATTTTTCTGTGTTATAGGTAAGATATGAGGAGATGAGACAAAGTAGATGTTACGTACTTGAACAAACAGACTTAGTTTTCTTGGCGATCAACGGCTGAAACTATCTCTGGAAAAATGCTTTTAGAAGCTGGCGATTTGAACACACTTTGCCCAGAAAGAATTATGCTAAGCTAAAATAATATAAAAATGGATAAGAAAGCTCCTCTAAATGCACATAGAAAATACAAATTAGTACAGTACATAGGTTGCATAATTATGACAACACAGAAATTCAATTACACACAGAATAAATTCTTAAATTAAAAGACATGAATACAGCACTTGATTAAATAATTGGTTGGCCAACCTTCCTTACTCACTAACAAAAAAGGTACAAAGTTACATATTTATTAGGCATATTAATTAAACATATTTGCATATCACAATATTTAGAGGAACGACAGGTAGCAACGATACCTGTTCGTTACAAAGGTTGGAAGTAAACTTGACGTGACATGAATCACAGGTATGACTCAAATGAAAAAAATATGATTCTAGACTTTTGAAGGTAAATTTATCCCAAAAGAGTAGCCAACAATCGTAAAATCAGTGATTATTTTTATGCTCACAACGAAGTTTATGGCTACACTGCAAAAAATAGCTGTGTTAATTCAACACAATGCGGTGTCCCAGCGTGACTACCACTTTTGTGTGTTAAATCAACACAACACACGGTGTTGATTTCGGTACAGTGAAAAAAAGTTACGGCTGCAGTGAGATTTGAACATGGGTTGCACAGTTAGAAGTCAAGCGTCTTACCGACTTAGCTAGATCGTCAGACAGAAAGGACACTAGATACAAACGATATTTACTTAACAACATTAGAATTAAACGACTACACTATAGATTTTAGCAGTGTATGGGATCAAATATATGTTGCTGAACCCCCAAAACAAACTAAGTTACTTGCACGACTTATTCCTTGGTTTAATCACTACCTATTTGTCCACTGAGAAACAGAATTCCCATTCATTGAGAATATTCTATTTCTATGAAAACAAGCAAGATGGCGACAGCCAAACACTTCAGCAGCATTACTGCTTTCTTATCGTAACAACATGTGAAATGGGCGCTTGCTTTTATAGAAATGCAACATTCTCAATAAATGGGGATTGTGATCCCTAATTGACTAACGGAAAAGGCATTAAATCATGGCATAAGTCGTAGGAGTAACTTTGTGTTTGGAGTTCAGCAACATTTATTTTATCCTCTGTATTGTTTCAATCTAGTGGTCTTTCCGTGTGACGATTTAGCGAAGTCGGGAAGACGCTCGACTTCTAACTGAGCAACTCATGTTCAAATCTAGCTGCAGCCGTAACTTTTTTTTCTTCCAGGACCATAATCAACACCGTGTGTTGTGTTGATTTAACACACGAAAGTGGTAGTCACGCTGGGACACCGCATTGTGTTGAATTAACACAGCTATTTTTTACTGTGTACAAAATACTGCTTTAATGTTGTTATAATTTTACGGTATTTACTTTGTTAGAAATTAGTTTTATGATTGTATATGTACAGAAGATAATTATAGGAAATTACTTGCATAAAAATAGTGTTTAACTGAAAGAAATAGGCTTTCAAATGATTGTTTGTTTTAGCGTTAAATTCAAGGTAAACAAGACGGTATAATTCTAAAATGAAACACAAAATAATTATACCGTTCAGTAATTTGTTAGAAGTTCAAGAATATGATATTTACGAAATCATTTTTACAGATTTTTCGCGGTATAGTTTACCACTAAGTATTTATTTAAAATGTTTACTGTTTTAACTCATACATTACTGATGGCATGTTAAATTTTATGTCGATACTGATTTTAATATGAATATTCCAATGAGGAGGAAGAACGTGTTTGAGTCCCGCTCACGCCAGCCTTCATATTTGAGGTTTCAAAGATTTCTCTCAATGCTACAAGACGAAAATGAATGCTTAGGCGTTATAATGTCCCAAAGCAATAGCAAAGAACGGCCTTTGTTGCTGTAAAAGTCAGAAAATTAAAGATTTAGAAATCATCAATAGGAATAATTTTACGTATTGCATTTGAAATATTAAACTTCTGCTCAGGGATTTTACCAGAGCTTCGAAACGTGGTGTTTCTTATCCTCAACACTTAACAACATATATGTTTTAAGCACCCGGACCATCTTCGGGAAAACAAAGTTAGTCCGCATGTGAAATCTTATGATTTTATTATTATTATTATTATTATTATTATTATTATTATTATTATTATTATTATTATTATTATTATTATTATAGAGTTCAGCAGAAAGGTCAGGTGGATGTAGTTTACTTGGATTTTCAAAAAGCTTTTGATAAGATTCCGCATTGGTTACTTCTAAGTAAATTGCCCAGTTTTGGTTTCTCGAATGAACTAATTGTTTGGTTCCACTCATGTCGAAATTCACGATTGTCATCTATTTATAATGTAACATCGGGTGTCCCTCAAGGTTCTAACTTGGGATCAGTGTTGTTTTTAGTTATAAATGATCTTATTTTACATTTTGACTCTGAAGCATTGTTATTTGCCGAAAATGTTAAGATCTTCAAAGTAATTGAAAATAAAAATGACCATTTAGTTTTACAAAATGATTTGAATAGAGTCCTTTTATGTCTCAGCAGAACTTCATGCCATTGAATCTTAACAAAACCTTTGGAATGAGCATTACTAGGAGAACCAGTTCTTTGTATTATCCTTACACAATAAAGAATCAGTTATTAAGTATGAAATCCGAAGTCAAAAATCTTGGTATTTATATTGATTCTAAACTTAATTTTTCAAAACACCTAGAAGTAATATTGTCTAAGGCACGCAGAAATCTAAGTTTATTAAAGCGGATAGATCGAGATTTTAACAACGTAACTGTAAAATATCTTTTTGTCTTAGATGTCACCCTGCATTCGTTGGACATTTAAATTTGTTTTTCAATATTACACTATTGAACAATTAAAAAGAGAATTAAGTTTCTTAAAATTGAAAGATCGTAGAATGATCTTTGATGTAAAGTGTTTTTTTCTTTTCATTTAGTCTTACATGCACCAATTAACTTGAATATCTAAAATTCCTGAGTATAATATAAGGAAACATTTCCCCCTTTTACCAATTAAGTACGAACTGTCCCCTGTTTAGGGAAGTGTGAAGATTGTCAATAATTTATATGATAAAACTGACATATTCGGAAAAAATTTGCCCAATTTGACCAAACAGTTAAGTTTCATACTTGATGATGGAATTTAATTAGTAAAAAAGTAATTGCTATTGCTATTGAAGTCAAAATGCTATTCTATATTGAATAACTAAATTAATGCATGAGTATTAATACATTTTATAAGATATGTATTAGAAGTTTTGTCAAGTATATTGGAAATATATGAGTGATTTGTTAATCTTTTTTATGTATTATCATCGTATCCATTTGTTCTATACTGCATGCTTTTAGATTTAAATACTCACTTGTTTTTATATTTTACGTTTTTAATCCATATTATATCGGGTGACATAATTTGGATTCTTCTTCTGTATTGTCAATAAGTAAAATAAATGAAATAATAATAATAATTGTTATTATTATGCTTCTGATTTCGGGGGCATCTCATATCGAGGCATAACATGAACTAAAGTATCGTTAGTCATAGCTGATGATGAGCTAAAGGTCACCAGACAGTATGTAATCCGAAGGTTCTTAACCAAGATCAACTGATGGTGGTTTTCTATTGCCTTAATCAAACACGAGAATCGTTGATTACGAAGTGACGAGAGACCATTCATGTATCGATAACACATATCATGGTCATACAGAGCTCTACCAAGCATAAATATGTTGCGATCATGTTTTTCTTTCCACTTCAACAAAGGTAATGTCAAGAAGTTCAAGAATTCCATTTCATTAACATTATCACTACAATTTCCGGCACTTGACGATAATAAATATGCTATGTTATATTTACAAATGATGAAAATTATATTATCAGTTCAAACGTAATGAGAATACATAAAAGAGAAAAAAAATGTTTTGACATATTAGTTTATGATAACACACGCCCTTTGGATCATGAATTTTTATCTCTGTAATAATACATCTGTAAATCAAACATGCTCAATGAGACAGCAACATACAACGAATTGCCAATTTTGTGAAGTGGAAATCTTACTTTGCAGAACTTATATCTCAGCTTTACTCTTTCGTCAACGTCAATTCCTTGTTTCGATAAATTTTATGTTCAATGTTTATTTATGGTCTTTTAGGAGCAGTGCCTCAGAGCGACGACAACTCTTACTAGTCATTCACATAGTAATTGACGACGAAAGTCCATTAGCTTCATCCGCTTCAACATGTCACAAATTCCCTCAGTTTATCGTTAAGTTCTGCGTTCAGTCTATGAGTCACCTTTGTGATTCGCTGATGGAACTTACCGTGTCAAAGTGGGCGGGACTAATATACACATATGGCGATATTTGAATGTGTAAATTATTATAGAATTTGGAGAAATGGTGTTTTGTTTATCTGCTTCTTCTTCTTCTCAAGAACTTTAACGTAACTTTTTTTTCTATTATTAAATTAGGGTTTCTCAGCTGCTACACAGAAACAAATTTAAGTTTCATTCATTTTTAGGATGCACTGCAAACAGTGGCTGTGTTAATTCAACACTTTTCGGCGTCAAGCATAACTTTTTGGTGTTAAATCAATACAACGAACTGTGTTGATTTCGATAATTTATCACTCTGATAATGCTAGTACCCTAACAGAACATGAAATTGCATATACAGTATGTTACAGAAACGTTGCAATGTCCCATTTATACTACAGGAAATCGAGTTTCAGTGCAGATCTCGATGTAAGGTTGACAACATTTTCAACGTTTCATATAGGTATCAGAGACATTTCTTTTGCGACGTCCCCATCAACTCTTGCGAAAGTGGTACGAATCACAAAGGTCGTCATATTTAATGATTAGTTGTTGTAGCATACACGCACACATTCAATTGTAAAAATTTCAGATAATACCCAAACTTTGTATATTTATTTAGCAAAACTCATATAAATTATTTTTCTAGAACCTGTCATCCAATAGGAAAATCGTAAACGGTAATTAAGTATGTGGAAGAATGATTGTGACCGTTTCTCGCATAGCCGTCATGGCCTAGCTAGTAAAGCATTAGTCAACTATGCGAGAGGTCCGTGGTTTGAATCCTGTCATGTTAAAAAAAAATCTGTAGTACATGTGCAAATGTTCTGTTTTGAATACGATCTTGACATATAAAGTGAATTGGTGGATCTCGAATCCATAGTAGAGATACGAGCTCTAACGTTTCTCCGTAACATAAGAATGTAAAAGAGATAAAATAAAAAAAAAGCGGACATTTCGCCGTCCTAGAAACAGATTTGAAACATTGCAGAAAGAAACGTTAGGATATGACACCCTTCAACATTGACAACACATCCATTGTGTTGAATAACCAAAAACAACACAGTTTGTGGTGTTGATTTAACAATGTGAAAATTTGAAAAGCGTTTTTTTTATATTATTATTTTTTGTCCATCAGTGTTCGATTTGTGTACTTCCCAAAAAGGGAAAAATATTTCTCAAACAAGTAACATGTCGTATTTTACGTCTGTTCATATCTCAGGTTGGAGATATCTTTGGGAGAACAGAACCAGAGAAGATTTTTACAGAGAGAATAAAACCCCAACAA
Source organism: Lepisma saccharinum (assembly GCA_022664845.1). Taxonomy (NCBI): domain Eukaryota; kingdom Metazoa; phylum Arthropoda; class Insecta; order Zygentoma; family Lepismatidae; genus Lepisma; species Lepisma saccharinum. The sequence continues at coordinate 21,818 of JAGDQP010023480.1, forward strand.
TCCGCAGTTATAAATTGAACCTACGTGAAAATATAAAAAAGAAATGTTTAATAATAGACCATTTAAGCCATTATAATCATAGAGAACCATGATTGTCTGTGTTATAACCTTTCTCCTTAGATAGCTTTTTGTTCTGGTTTCTCTTTGCGTTACTGGCGTCTCTGAAAATTCTCTGAAAAGGCTAGGTCAGCGAAATGGTCATTCAGAAACCACTTTTAAAGCTTAGCAAAGACAGTCATCCAGGAATATTTTCTTTTTGTTTTAGTTTCTAAAATGCTTGCTAAACAAAATTAGGAATGGTATTGAGATGAGATGAGACTGCATGCAGTCTGGTTTCGTCTCGAGTTTCATATACCTGCCTTGTTCTCGGGTTGTCTCGATCTGCAAACACTAGTTTCGGTCTTAAGGAGCAGATCTCGATCTCATCTTGAGTCCCCTAATAAATTATTTGAAATAGTATAATCTTGTAAGCATCCTTGTCATTTCGCTCTGTGGCTATAGTGTTACTGTACCTTGAGATTGTCCTATAGAAAGCAAACGATTCATCCTCTGTAGTTCAATGATTATGGTTTTTAACTTCAGATAAGCACTGAGGCGGCGGTGTAGATTAGAGTCCTGCTGACACCGGTTATCCTGATATATTTTCCAGGTTTTTCTTCAGTGTCCCTCATAGTACCAGGCTTTGATCGCTACCTTTCTTATCCCTATCCCGTAAGAATGTTTGTTAAGCAAGCCATTCCTACAATTGTGGAGAGTTTAGCCAGTAGCATGTTGCGAGTATCAAATATATCAACTATAAAATATAGTTCCAGTTCTTGTACAGGCCTACTAATAAATAGATTGAAATAGTTCTTTCTTTACAAATTTATTAATATAAAATTCCCGTAGAATTGATAATAAATAATTATGTCCTAACGCTAATAGTATCTAAGAAGACATTTCTCGTTTCTCGTGTCATTTCGTTTCAAAAATTCAAGACTTTCTGAAATTCAAGACAAAACGAAACTTATATGTTTGGTGAAAAGTTTCGTCTCGCCTCAGAACATATACTTCCTGCTTCGTCTCGTAGGCTACAGTAAATAATAATAATAAAAAAAAACAATTGCATATTTGGAAAATAAGTATATATTTGCTCCACATCTAAATATTTGTTACAAATATTAATAAATAATAAGAATTTCGACTCACAAATTGTATGTAAAATGTCTCCATGCTCTCACCCCCATTACTTCCCCATTACTAAGTCAATGTAAGTCTACATGTAATATAGAGGCAGTTGACTATTCTGTAAAATATGGATGCTAAATAATTTAGCTTCTTTTCTTTCCATGCTTTGCATTCATTTTTTTTTTACCGATTTAAAAAAACCTCGGGTGCTGCTTCTTAATTCTATGCGTATATGTGTTTTCTTTGTTTGTTCGGGACAAATTTTGGAATAGATATTCGAGTTTTCTTCGCAGTAGTGATATAATTGTAGTATGTTTAAGATACATAGTTTCATTTCCGTGGCAACAAGACTCTAACAAACTAAAATGAAACTCTAATCGCTCCTGTTCCAGGTAAACAAGGGGAGTTTTTCAGGGTTGCTGTTGATTTCTAAGCATGATCAACTTGGGACTGTGCCCTCGAGAATCTAGGGCATAGGGGAGGGGTCTGGCAGAATTCCTTTAGCCAAATTTGGCAGTTTGATAAAGGTGACTGAGTGAAAGCAAAATTGGTGTGATGATAAACAACCTTACTCTTAAAATTGTATCAAAATTAAATACTGTTACCATGGTAACGAGACTCAAATTATAATCACCATTCAGAAGTGTAACATTTGAATAGTTTCGAAACCGTATGGGGCATATTAGTAGAGGAAACTTACCCTCAAATTTGTAATTTCATTAGCATTGCCATAGAAATGGTGTTTAGTAAAGATCATCGTCCCACAGCCACCTAAAACTTTGTCAACTTTATTTTGTATGGGCCATTTTCAGTAACTTTGACTCCGGCTCGATTATGAATGTGATGCTAGTTAAAATTCACATCCATGCCCCAAACGGGATTCAAACCTGGGACCTTCGAGTCACTGGCTTAGCGCCCCAACCCTCACGGCTACCAGGTCGGCCCCACAACAACGTGTTCAACCAGCTCCAGCCAAACCTGGTATGATGATAGATTGCATTACTATGAAGGTGCTAGATTAGAACGTTAAGCATGATAACGATTCCATTGCTATGCGAAAACTATTAAACTCATATATTCGCGTTCATTACGTGAGGACAGTTAAACAAATTCCAACTAAATTTCACATATGAATATAGAGCATTACTCTAAACTCTAAAGGATTTAAGTATGTTAAAATAGTATCCCGTACAGCACGTATGTTTGGGTTACGTGCAGGGGGGAAGCATGTGATGACGTAGATATTGTTACGTGCTTCTTCTTCAATATTGGAAAATATCCATGAGCCTGACGCAACAGGTAGTATTTACTACAAGCTTTTACTAGCATTAAATTTAATTATAGTAACACGGATTAGTCGATAGAGCATTTGATATGACATAATTCAACTTTCTTCGCCCTTAGGAACTAAGTAAACAAGATTAAATTATACTGCAAAATTCAGGTTTCTTTACTTTTAAAGCTCAGAAATAATATCCACCTTATGGCATAGGATATTCACACAACTTTACAAAAAAAAAAAAAAAAAAAAATCTTCAATTTACTGGTTCAAAAATTAGTTTAATACAATATGAGCAAGTTTCTAATCATCGCTTTATTGTGTATAATTCTTGATTCTATTTTAGAATGTCTTATTTTCTCTTTTTTTTCTCTTTCCTTTCTCTGGTATCAGGTTTATGGCCACTTGTTGTTTTATATTTAATCTTGGTCCTTTTCTTGTTATTCTGTTCCTATTTTCTTGCATTTTGAAGTAAATATTAAACACCAAAATACATAAAACAAACAGAAATAAAAACAATTACACAATTAACACATATCTTACAAATTGTAAATCAGGCAATCACATGAGAAATTACTGTGTATTATTTTTTCAAAAAACAAGCTGAAAAGAAAGTTAAACCTTCTTTAAAGTACAAACAATTATGAATATCATTGCAAAGATAATTCAGTTTAGGAAATATCTTACAACATTTTATAAGTCGTTTCAAATATAATACATCTCAACAAATCTAAAGATCTTGATTTCAGTTTCCATGTTCATAATAGAGCACTATTAACGTGAGATTCGAGCCGAGGTTGAGTGCGGGTCCACAGAACATTGCCATGATTTGAGCCTGTTGGAGAGACAGGTTCTGTTGTGTTTTTTCTCTTATAAGACTATGTTTTTCTTATTAAATTTTAAAACAAAAATGTTTCACTTCACTACAGTGAGTACATTGTAGTTATTGACGCAGTGATGCTACGTCACTGGATAGGGGACGTCCAAGTATTACGTAAGCATATTTTTAGTCATTTTAGACTCCACTCCCCTTATAAGCAAAAATAAGCAGATACCCTGTCGTTGTACTTGTCAAGTATAACTATTTTGTAGCCTAAAATAACTGTTACAATCTTTTAATCTACATCAATATTTTAAAGCAAATCTTGCGGAAGCATTGCTTCGATTCCCATTCGTTCCCTTGGCAGCAAACGTAAACAGCTCTTGAATGCTTACGTAATACTTGAACGAGCCTTTACATCTACTCTTAGATCATTGGATTGAGAATTTAACTGCAACGAAGTCTGACAGTGAGCGCTTTCCATCACAGTATTTGCAATTTGAACAATAATTTAATGGCAGAAAAAATGTTAGACGATAGGCGGCGAGACTGTCCTAGAGCAAGAATAAATATCATTTGTGTTAGACCTTTGATTTCATTGACAAATTTGCTACTTGTTGGTCATATCTTCCACAATGCGGGTTGTTGTTTTTTTAACGTTCATATAAGAAAAGAAAGAAAAACAACATTCAGAAGGAGGAAGAGGATGATGCCAGTCTGCATTTAACCTTCAATCTTCGGCAAGTCACGTTCACTCGGCGAAAACGTAGAAAATGTTTTTGTTGCTCAGGAGAAAGAAGACTGACTGACTCTGCTACCAAGATGCGGCTGCTTGTCAATTACTTTGGCACGGCTATTGCGCGTGTCGCATCATCTGGTTATACAACATGTCAAATGTTGAAAGAGTGAAGTGGTCTCAACGAGTCATCGATACGTTCTGCAAATTCTCTTGCAGTTCTTTGAGGTAATTTATGTATTTACATTAGATAATTTTTTTTTCCTTTTCTCATGGGTTTTTCTATTTTTTTTATCGTGGACATTAAAATTATTTGTTATCTAATGTCATGCTTAAGATATAGATTACTTTTTTAAAATTGAAAAAGTGGAAAATGAGATGTGTATTTCTCAGTGGTGTGGCTGATAGTATGAAGGGAAAAAAAAGACGTTGTTCAGATTTCACGGTTAGTGGAACACAAGGACGCGCAAATCATAACCTTGACTTCTATTGAGAGTGTTCTCTGATTCTCTTGACATCTGCAGGTGTGCATGTGAGGTATGGTTTTTGAGTCTTTTACTATTTATATACACACAAAATCAATTAAAATGGCCGATGACTAAGTGCACTTTCCTAACTCCACATGTTGAACAAAATTGTATTGAATTTAATCTTGAGTTTCGAACGTATCTTATATTAATTCAGTGTTTGAACTTGAATTTTATTTGGGGCCTTTTTTTACGCTACTTTGGATTAATGCAGTGTTGCCAGGTTGATTATTTTTTTAAAAGAAAACCCATCGGTCGTTTCTAAAAATGTGAATGTACATCATGATTCATTAAAAAATAGCTGCTGTCTGAAGTTTGTTTTCTTAAAAAAAAATCTGAAACTTGTACAGTATACCAACATATTACTAATATGCATGGAAGGCAGTACATATTTAATGTTTATTAATTGAGATCTGAATCAAAGTTAATCCGTAGTGGTACATGGTTCACTATTGATTGGTTATTGTTTTTACCAATCTAAGTGCAGAATATTACAATTTATAATTAATTAGGTCTACTTGAATTTGAACTTATTTATAGCCTTCAGGCAACTTTGGCTCAGGTCGGGATAGGGTAAAGTTTTGGAAGTAAGTCGGTCAGGGCCTATTTGAATGTACCATTTCGGCATTCACCTGATGTAACTAAAGACAATTAAGGAAAAACCTCAGTTAAAGTGGGTGGTCCCTGGGATCGTTCCCATGACCTTACGATTGTTTTAATTTATTGCTGGTTTTTTTTCGGACTATGTTCTACAGCTTGCCTTCTTATATCCAGATTGAGCATATTGAGGATTTAACTAACTAACTAACTCTATGGCTTATGGAACTCGCAAGATCATCACCGCAGTAACAAACGTTCGCCATTGGATTCTATCCTGGGCAATATCAGGCCAATTTTCATCTCGAACACCTACTTCTAGAATATCTCTTCTAATATTGTCCTCCCAACGACGTCTCGATCTTCCCAATGGTCTCCTTCCATCCGGCCTTCCAGGATAGAATATAATCTTCGTTTTCCCCCCATCCGAGCTATATGAACTGCCCACCTTAGTCGTCGCGATTTCACTGTTTTTACAACATCGAGTGAATCGTACAGTCCGTGGAGTTCTTCATTATGCAATCTCCTCCACTCTCCAGTCATCTCGTCCCGTTTCGGCCCGTATATCTTTCTTAAAACCTTATTTTCAAATACACGTAATTTATGTTCATCTGCTAGGGTCGTACACCAACTTTCGCAACCGTAAAGTATTACCAGCAGAATAATCGTCCTGTATATTTTTAATTTCAATTTCCTTGATATTAATCGCGATGTTAGAAGTTTTTGGACTGAATAGAAACATGCGTTCCCCGATACTAGGTGACTTTTTATTTCTTCCGTGACCTCATTTTTACTTGTTATGTATGCTCCCAAGTATTTGAATTTGTTTACTTTCTCTGTGACCTCATCCCTAATTCTTATGCTTTTATTTCCTTCAATCCCTTTTACGGCTTGTTATCATGTATTTTGTTTTATCTATGTTTACCTGCAGACCTTTCTCATCGCACGCTTCTACTAAAACATCGGTGTTGCTTGGTAGTGCATCTATATCGTCTCCTATTAAATCTACATCATCCGCGTATACAAACAGTTGATTGAAACCATTCAATGATAGTACCTTTTTGTCCCCTTTAATTTTTAAAATCGCATATTCTAACGCAAAGTTAAACAGTAGTGGTGACGGGGTAGCACCGCAAGTCCTAAAAGGCAAGAAGTCAATTCTCTGGATTTTGCAGAAGTCCTAAATTGCACAAGTCCTAAATTACGCGAGTCCTAAATTGCACAAGTCCTAAAGTTTAGGACTTATGAAAGTTTTTTTAGGACTTCTGCAATTTAGAACTTATGGACGTTACCCGTGGTGACAAGGCATCGCCTTGTTTCAATCCGTTGCGAATCTTGAAACTATCTGACATACATTATTAGCTATACGTACTCTGCTTATGGACTCGTTGAGATACATCTTCACTAGTTGAAACATTTTTTTCGGAATTCCAAATCGTATCAGGATACTGTATAACTTTTCCCTTTTGATAGAATCATATGCTTTCTTAAAATCAATGAATAGCTGATGAACCGTCCCATTGTATTCCCATTTCTTCTCCAATATTTGTCTCAAGGCAAAAATCTGGTCCAACGTATCTATTTCTTCTAAGTCCACATTGGTGATCTCCAATTATTTCACCTACGTATACGCTTAGGCGTGTTAACAGAATATTACTCAACAGCTTGTAACAGGTTGGAAGTAATGAGATTCCATGGTAATTATTACAGGCCAATTTATCGCCTTTTTTGTAATTCGGAACTATTATTTAGGATTTCCATTCCTTTGGGAGCTCGTCCTTTCTCCATATAGCACTTATCAATTTATGTAATTTCTTGATTAGTGCCGTTCCTCCTGCTTTAATTAATTCGACTGGAATATTGTCTATTCCTGGTGGTTTGAAATGTTTCAATTTCTTTACCGACATTTCGATCTCGGTCTCGCTAGGTTCGCGAATCCACGGTTCTGCGGTATGGATTTCAAATTCCTCTGTTTGTTCCCCGTTGTGTACATTAAGAAGTTTGTCGAAATAACTTTTCCACACATCGACAATTTTAGTCGGATGTGCCTGAAGATCTCCATGTTCATTTCTAATAATTCCTAGCCTCGGCTGGTAACCTTTTCTTAACGAGTTTACCCCTTTGTATAGATCTCGTATGTTATTTGTCTTCGCGTTTTTCTCTATCT
>JAGDQP010023481.1:0-29107 GCA_022664845.1 Lepisma saccharinum
TTTATTTTAAGTTGTTCAGGCTTCTAGAAGTGTCCTCATCTTCGACCGTCTTATGACATGTGGAGAGTTGATTACATGTTGATTAGTGTACACGCGCGCTTTATTCTCCTGCAGTCATACAAAGGGAGAAATACAGTTTGGCACACAACTTTATCTTCTTGGCTTAATTTCATCATAACGTATTGAACAGCAGAGTTGCTTTCTTAGTTCCTATGTGCACGGAGACAACGCCAGACTCAACACTGTAAGGGGAACCTGTGGTGCATCATAGATATATTGATGGGAAAACATTGCGCACCTACCTTATTCACTGGTTCTTGCGCAATCATATTTCAATCCGATTCGCATTATTTGAAACGAGTGCAACACGAAACTAGTTTATCGAAACATTTCCACATGGAAGGTGAAGAAGTGGTTGTGAGTATCGAGTCCATGCGTCGGTCCCTGCTTCGCATCATGCCCAAAAGTTCGGAACACTTGTCTTATCGTGCTTCGAAGCAGTTACGTGAGTCTAAAAAGCAATTCGAAACAGTTAAACGGTAGTCAGCTCAATCATGACGAACGGAAAAAAATCGTACAGGTACGAACACACACACACACACAGAGAGAAAGAGAGATATTAATCTTCGAATTTACGCAGTAGTTCTTCTTCACTTTCTAAAATGAATCTTTGGCTTTCTTGAACACCGGAAAGTAGAATATTATTATATATTCTGTGTTTTAGAGCGATTGAAATAATAATTAAATAATTTAAGAAAAAGGTGTTGCGCGACAGGGCTACACTGGCAAACACCGTCACTGGTTGACACGTGGAAGCGTTTGTAAACTCAGGGGCTATATGATCAAACTTGAAACTACATAAAACTAGGGCGAGATTGAACTAGGTCTTTAGCAAGGTTTAAATCCTGGTTTTGATAGCTTTAATTGTTATTAAAGTTGTGAAAAAGCAAGCAAGGTGGAAACTCGGGTCTACAATTGTTGGTAAACTGAATTTCGGAGAACCCCGTTCAATCTAACCGCACGTGACATAAACCAGTGACCAGAAAGTATAACATTTGGCTAACCACAGATATTTCAAATCAGACTCTCAGTTTTCGGGAAACGACACATTTTCAAATATGGTTTAATTATTACCAGGGGAATGCAGAAATGGTACAGAACTAAATCCCTCCACTTATATTTTTGTATCCTTGCAAGCGATAGGCTGACCAGGTTGTGACAAGTTAGAAATCTTCATTTTGAGAAACCATAGCGGCGAAACTACTTGGCGTTGGCTCTTGCAAGTTACACATTCTTCTTAATTCCAAACCTGGTTTAAGAGCGCCTAGTCTTGTCCAACGCCATACTTTCGGTCCGATTTTACTGCTATTTGCAATGACACATCAAATTAATTATCCTTGTTTAATTTTAGGATATTCAAAGACTTTGAAGAAAGGAAGGATTACTACAAAAAGTTCCTCAGCGACGTAGTACATCTCAGAGAAAATACCTTCAAACGGTTTGAACAATATGAGAAGGATAACGCTCTAATGAACATAAGTTTGGCAAGATTAGTAAGAATGGTAAGTAGTCGATGGAAATGTAAATTACAGGTTTTATTTAGATTTATTTGTAAACAAAATTGTGTTTATTACTGAAATACTATTTCAATGATTGACATAATATGTGTGGTAGAGAACAAGAACAATTCAACCTTTTTTGCTTTATTGTTGCCTATATATAATGACTAAGTAAAAGTCTACTGAATTGGTTCGTTCTTAAAATAACATACAAAAAGGAGAATACAAAACGAAAAATAAAGGAGAGGGAGAAATATACATTTCATCTATTTCATTTTAACATCCAAAGTCACCACTTTGTTTATCTGACGTTCTTATTTATCCATACAATGTTCCGTGCTTCAAAAATATTTGGTAATCCCATTCAACTTCCCTTCGACCTTCCATCCTCTCGATTGTCTGTTACGCATACCAATCCCTCATCGAAAACAGATACACAGTGAGGGAGAGAGAGAGAGAGAGAGAGAGAGAGAGAGCAAAAGAGAGGAACAGGCTCTGATTACAGACTTGAAATCACCAATCAAACCTCTTCAGCAATATTCAGTGTTTTGACGTGCAATCATTCGTTATGGCATTGTAGTATCTGCACTTACGTGAAATTAAACATTTTCACTTTGATTTTCACTTGAGGCATTCATTTCCAAAAACGCCTTGCCATTTGTTTTAAATTGAGGTATTAGCATTGTTGAGTTCAATTTATAATTTTCTAACACATTAGTAAGAATTTTCGATTCCAAACAGTATATATATCATATTTGATATGGTTTTACAAAAAGGAAAAATATTGGTAAAATAATACTTCTACAAGTTTTAAAGATATTCATAGCTTCACATGCTCCCTTGCTTTCAAAAATAAGATGTATATAACAAGTTTTTTTTTGTTAATTTCCCAACATTCATGGCGCTTGGACGAAGACCCGTTTAGAAATGGATTTCTCGCTTATTTCTTGAAAGGTGTATTGTTTATCAACCAACGGATAGCGTCCCTTACAATGGTTTTAGTTCCTTTGTACTATAGATGACCATTAGGTATCTTAGCGTCAGGCCAGGATATGGTGGCAGAGAAGAAGGATGGTGGAAGGTAGACGGCAACGGCCTATTTTGTAGGTACGATTTACCAGGTGTGACTGAGAAAAAATCCTGGGTAAAAACTCAGGCACGATGTTGGACTTTGTGATCTATTCCAGGATCTCCACAATACTAGACCAACATAGTTACCTTGAAACTCCAGTGAAAACATTATGCAGTGATTCTCTGCAATAGTGTCATAACTTTGGACATGAATATTTACATGAAAATAGACTAGGGCTGCGATTATACTAGCAGTCCTACTGGGTCCGATCTTTTGGTTACATTTTAGCCACACTAGGATTACCTTTTATATAAAATTTGCTAGCAACATTAACACCTGCAATGTTTATGTTGAAGAAACTCCACAGTAACTTTGTCGAAAAATGTATTTGACAAGTTTGGCGCTGCTAGGCCTCGCTGAAAGCAATTTTAACAATTGATTATTTAAGAAAATAGGCTTGCAACAGTAAACCACTGCATAAATGAAGACGATTAAAGGGTTTCGTTCCAACGAAATATAACAACTGATAATTTATGGGACTTACTGAAATTTCGGCATAACGCAACCACGATGTTTAATTCATACAGTCAAGCTTTTAACGAAAGTCTTTTCACTTTACTTTTGACCATTGATAATAGCAACATGAACGTAAACCAGAAAACACACATTCAAATTAGGCACGTATTACTCTAAAACTAACATATGGAAACATATAAAACCAGCATAATAACACTTAACCAAAATAATATACCGTGACCAAAATATAATTAGAAGTTCAATTCTGTAACAAATGACGTCATTATTATAAAACTATGAACTCTCTTTTTTATCGTCTCTCTTAGTGATACTGCAAGTATATCCAAGTATCTAACGTTCCTAGTACAACAGAAACAAGTTACACCAAAGCTTATGTATATCTGTACATTGACTCTATTAACCTTTGAAATGCAGCAATCCTCCCAGGCCGCAAAGTTTATTCGACCTCGAAATAAGGGGATAAGGGGTGGAACAAGGAATAGTATCTACGACACAAAATTACAGGGGGAAGAAAGAAAGATCTCTCAGAAATACCAAAAAACGAAAGGAAGTCTGAGGACTTAATAAAGCAATGTAGTAGGGATAACAAGAAATGTACATGCAAAAAAACTTAAGTATAAACGTTTGTAGAACGTGTAACGAAAATATAACCCCAAAAGAGAGGGTTGTATGGGGTTGAGCATAACATAACCACAATTGTAGGGACACCGAACAAAACTAAAAGGTACACCTTAAAGCACCGAAAAGTGAAAAATGTTCTAGGTAAGGCCGCGAAAACCAAATGAGGCCTAACCAAGCAGATTTTTAGGGAAACGAACTGTTGCTGAATCAACATAACCGTGTCAAAAAGCAAATATTACTATAACTACAACGGTGCAAAAAAATAGAGCTTCGAGAGATGCAAGACAAGAGAAGACGAACTAAGCGGCTAGTGCGGGAAACGAAAAGGGTAGCCTCCACCATCTGTTGCATAAGAGTAGTGGACTCCGTCCTCAAATGAACTTTAATGGAGACCTGGCCGCTAATTTTACAAAAGGGGATGATTTCGCTTCAGGTACGAAGTTGGGGATCCTGCCAGGAAGCGAAGCCTCATCTTCTATCCTGCACACGGTAATTACTAAGGAACTTCCAGCCTGAAAGAGGGACTGAAAGTGGGACTTACTTCTAATACCGAGAGATTATAGCACGTCCATCCAAAAATGTAGTTTACTTAGCTCAAGAAAAAACTCTAGAAGCTCTCTGCCAGGATCTGTACCTAAAGAGAAACATCGACTTCATGAAAGAGAATTACACTCCAATTACCTGTACGTGTTCGAATTACTAAATATGTTCTTCAGCTGATCCATCTCCGTGCTGGATGCCTGTAAATAAACGAAACACGGGAAATACGGGATAATTCTTACTTTCACCGACTAGAACTGAATTCATTTTTTTTAAATTTTACTATAAAAATTAAAGTAAAGGATTAACAGCTCAAATATAGGATAATATTTTTTAGAATAGTTGTCTGCTTTGTTTCTTTAGCGAAACAAAAATACAAGGCCAGTCCTAACAACCAATTAATTTGCCTGAAAGGCTCGAATTATTTTCCCACTAATTTTTCCGTTATTTGACTTTAGTAACAATAGAGTTTCGTCTTAATGAGAATTTAATTACGTCATGACATATCTGTGTGTCAATTCAACAAATATTTCATCTTGATAGGTCAAGAGTTTCTGGCGACATTAGGTCTGAAAAACCTAAATCATCTTGAACTCTATATTTTAGCAAAAGGAGGAAAAATGAAAAAGAGAAAAAGGGAACGAAAGCAGAATAGAGCTTGTGTTTTGATACCAAACCACTAACCTGGTTCAAAATAATATCGGAACATCTTCGTTGTATTTATGCTGTCTGGGAGTGCCAAACAGAGGCCGAGACACGACAATCAATAGTATTTGTGTGAGAGCTTCGGTAACTTCCATCCGCGATCATCACGTATTTAACGCGTAACAGTCAACAGCATGTGCCTTTGGCACGTAAATATTCACCATCTCCATGTGTGGACCCGATTTGTGAAAGCAAATGCGTGATTCATTGTTTTCCTCTTTTCAGCTTCATCATTTCCTGTGTGTGTACTTTCTGTTGTCATGCTTGCGTTTTGTTTTACTAATAGCGATGTTGTCATAACTTTCATAAGCCAGAATCACCAACTAAAAATCCACTTTCTTTATTCTATTAAAATAAAATAACAGAAAGTAGGAAAGGGCAATTTTGCTGCTATAGGTTTTTATCCTGGAAACTTTTACGCAACAATATTGCGGTGAATGATAAATATAAACAATAATATTTGGAATCAAATTACATGAAACACATTTTTACAGCTCTTCTGTCGAAATCTTAGAGCGTGAGTGAAGTGATAATACACCATAAATTTTCAGCTATGGTCCACCACACATTTAAGAAAAGCTACATATAGATCTCGGAGATTTTCCAAGATTATATTCATGAAAATTTTTCAAAACACATGTTACTCTACCATCCCGTGCAGTTGGTTGATTGTTTAAGTTCTTCATAGCAACATTGTTTATAGGTGAGAATTCTAGTCTGGTCAAAATATATTCTCTTCAGAACACTGTGATCAATTAAAAAAAAAAGTTATGATCTGGATCTCTAGCTACAGGTTTATACTAGCTTTTGCTGATCGAAAACTACAATTAACTACTCAGAACGGAAAATATAGAACCAGGATCTAATGAAAATGGTACTGATTTGCAATAACCGCACATCTTCAAACTAAGTTATATCTACTGGCTTAAAAGCATAGACCTCATAATAGATACTCGTAGCCCGCTTCCCCATTTCTGGCTGCGTGAAAACGAATAGGTTTTTGTTCAGAGCACGCGACTTTGAGTCCATTTGCTAGTTAGCTCTGCCATAGACATCATAGTAGAATATTAAATCTATGGCAGAGCTACCTGGCGGATGGACTCAAAATCGTGTGCACTGAACAAATACCTATTAGTTTTAGCGCAGCCAGAGATGGGGAAGCGTGCTAAGTCTATATATTATGAAGTCTATGATAAAAGTCAATATGATTGCGTAGATCTAAGAAACAGCCTAACGATACCCCATTTTCCAATAATCCTGGTTGTTTATACCCAGACTGAAACCCAGATCCTCACTGATGGTGCATACGGACGATGAGTAGAATACCTGTCGCCTTGGAAGCCTTACACTATACAGGAACTATGTAACCAATTATCAGAATGGAACATCTTTGCTCTGAGTCAAAGTAGAGGACTCGGCTTCTAGTATCTCTGAGTTTCAGTATATTGGTCAGTGTTTCCGTATGTCGCTGTTTGCGCAGGTCACTGACATTCTTGGATTATCAGATTCTCTGACAACTACTCTATTTCAGTATTGGTTTATCCACTATTATTTTTATCTGTTCCTCTCAGTTGATAATTATGTGGTTATAAAAATTTGTGAGAGCTACATATATTAGGAAACTGCTTATTGTCGGGAAAATGGCCAGATAAAGTTGCTATTATACCGTCTCTCTGTTCTGCAAGTTTGGTTGATTACTTCCAGTTGCTTTTAATTGCTGTATTTAATTTGTATATGCCTTCATTTGTGAATAATACTGTAATGGTGTGCTGTATGAAGCACATGGCATTTGTGTAGAAAATAACAAATGCGAGTACTGCGTGCGTACTACAATGTTGTGTAATACATGTACTGTTTACTAATAAAGCGCAACCGATGTCAAGAAATCGTATGATCTGAGGAAATGCGCTCACCGTCACAAACAACAGTGACATATAATCAAGAAACGAAGATTGGAAATAAATAACTTCATTAATCGAATCTTGGTATCACTCTGCAATTGAAGCGATCGTCTAAATCTTCCCTTTGATCTGCAATAGTGTTTGAATCCTCACTTTGTATCTGCATTAGGATTAGGGTGTTACTTTGAACCGTTCTTGTCTGCACTTGGACATAACAATTATCAATACACGTCTTTGTCTCCACTGGGACAGGGAACGACCAACACCCATTTTTGTCTGCGTTAGGGCCGTATACCAACCTGTCCATATCTGCAATTGGATTTGATATTCGCTACCGATTCTAAACCACAGGCGATTTACTCTCCGACATCATGTCTACTGCTTAGCTTTGAACCCGGAGACACTTTTTATTAGTCAATCATAGTATGTACACGTTTTGTAATAAAATTATTAAGGGATAAAACCCAAGGTCCCTTGTATTATATACTGTGCCAAAAAAACGTTAATAGTTAGAGCCATTATTTCGGACAACCAAAATGATTAGGACGGTTTTCTTGCAACCAAGGAAGAACTATAATCTGGATAAAACTTAGTACATTATTATAACCTCTACACCCAGGACACTCTCTACTAACTGATATTTTTTTTTCCTTTCGCGAGTCAGTTAAAACGAAAACAATTATAGCGAAATTTTGTTGAGGGTAAAGTGAACTATTTTTGACACCAACATTGTGACTTTCAAAATCCAGGAATTTACTCAAGTATGTCTCAATAAAATTTCTTAAAGTGATTGGATATAACTTGTAAAATTAGTATTCGAAATAATTAAATGCCAATAACCTGATCAGATTCTAGGACAAGAGGAACTGACAACAAACATAATTCGGGCAGTAAACATCATTAAGGCACTGGACATAGCTCGGAAGTAAATAACGATGTAGCTACAAAACCACCTTTTAGCATTCCATATTTGACAAAACTTTATGGTAGGATTAACGTAGACCCAGACAGTTTGTTCATACTCTTTATCATTTATCCACAACACAAGGATAGAATCAAGATAAGGAAAAAGAACTACTGGGAATGCACCTCCAAGACATTGCCTTGCATTATGTATTTCAACTTCAATCACAGAATCAACTTCAAAACCTAACATGTGAACAGTAGAAGGAAAAAGTAATACGCTTAAGTCGTCCATGGATACCTGGCTATAAAGATGAAATGGAAATCTATCAGGCCCAGCAAAGAGTCTATGAGCCGATAGATCCTTATTTTATTAGGACGTTACGGGCAGTTTGCCTGAAGCCACAGAAGAACAAAACGTACACTTTTGCCCTTGGTTTACAGATAAATATTATGCAAAAATAGCACTAGAAACATACAGTTTAAGACCTACAAACAAGATTACAAGCGTTGGAGGTAGCAGAAGACCTTATAATGAAGAGCGACTACGTCGAGATGCCGCAGGCCACTCATACTCTCTATGAGCAACCACAAGAAGTATCACAGCCTCATACAACAGGTAATCCTCAATCTTTAGTAATCATTATCCAGTCCGTAAGACAACCACAGTATTGTGCCCAAGTAACAATTTATACAGTGTCATCCTACGAGAAACCATTACATAGCTGTATTGGTAATTCATTCGGTTATCCTGAAATACCACTAAATGCATCTTACAATCCAGTAGCTAGTCAAATGCCACATCCTAGGAACCAAACCAATGATTAGGATAATGTTTCCAAATTATTAAGTCAAATGACCCACTTGTCTCTATTGGTCCCCAATGCTCTACACAAGAGTCTCAATGTGAACATAAGTTTAAGAATCAACGAAGGCATCAACCTAGATATAAGCAAAAATCACCAGCAAAATCACAAGGACAAGAATAGAAAGGACAGCAATTCTTACAAAAAAGTGAAATAGTTTCTGTGTACGCCTGTTGTTTCAAAAAGACCCACAACGCTCTTACTGTTGGGAAAAGAAAGCAGATCTGGAAAACGAGTAATAGAACCCCATAGTCGGTGGGCAGATCATAGTCAAACAGGAAAATCTACTAACCAAGAACATGTGTTCAAATTTACGCTGGTCAGAGGATTTCAGATGATAGACTCGAAATTAGACATTTCGATACAGAGGATAAAGTCATTATTACAATAAAAATGGAAGATAACAACAACATACCAGTAATAACAGACATACAATAATCGTAGCCTTTGGGCTGGAGCAGATCTTCCACAAAACTTCAGGATGACACCTTTTGTTTCATATATTAAATGTATATCAAATAATATACTAAAATTACAACACAGTGCAATTTTAATAACGCTTAAAGATGCCACCAGTGCATTAGTATATGTAAAATCTTGCTTTCAAGTCACATTTTAACATATGGAAGAAAGGACTATTGCTACCTTATCCGACGTTGTTTTTTTCAGTGTTGCCACCTTACTATTTTTTTCCTAAAATAAATTAAATAATTAAATAAATTAAATAGATCTTTATTAATTTTAATAGCACTTAGGGTAGCAACACTGTTTATTGCATCAAGTGACCCTTCCAAAACTATCGCCACCCCCGCCATCTACCGGGGTTATTACGAACTATTTGATTATTAACACCATCTATCGTTGGTATTATGAACTACTGGGGTCGCTTGATTCCGTTTTAGACACCTTTGACTTTTAGTTACTATAGGATACTTTTAGTTACTTTTGTAAACAGATTTGGTTACTTTTTAACCCATATAAAATAGCATTATTTTCTAAAAGGCTATGAGCATATTTTTGCAATTCTTAACATAGCAGAGATTACATGCTGCTTCGACCCCTTCTTTTCCACATCCATATAAAAGGCTATGAGCATAATATGAAAAAAAAGTGGCAATAGGACCACATTTGATCTAATATCTTCGAGACGGTTAAAAAAACACTAAAAAATTAAAACATCGATAAATCGATTGTCATTTCTCATCATAATCTACGTAATTTGAAAGAAGTTTGGTTAACAGTTAGTATCGATTATAGACCCCATATATCTCGGGAAACGGCTTAAAAATATCGAAAAAGATATCCCCTTATAAAAAAAACTTGTCGTTTCTCTCATCATAATCTATTTAATTTCGAGTTTGGTCATACAGATGTGATAAAAATGGCAATATTAGAGATCCAATATGTTCGAAAAAACTGTTCAAATAGGTAAGAAGGAAATTTCAACAGCATCAATTTCAACGGCAGGGGGTGCGTGGTTCAATCAATTACTTAATTATTATCGTCATCTATCGCTATAATAATAATAATAATAATTATTATTATTATGACCTACTTGATTATTATCACGATTTTTAAGGGGTGTTGCGCTTAACTACCAGCCATCCCCCGCCATCTACTGGCCTCTAAAATTTATAGCTATTAAAGAATTACACTTTATCGTATACAGAGTTTTAAAGATATATAGAACTACATAACTTCAGTATTAAACACTCAGTCTCACTAAAATTGTTCTATCACTCTTTTATTCTTCACGTCATAAATATATGAGGTTTGAGCTATAAGTATCACAGTGCGAAAGGTATTTACAGGAACTGCTTATTCAAAATCCATTATAATGTTATATTCGTTCTTTCGTTAATAATAACTTGCTTTTGTTTACTTATATTAATTACATACATTGGACGATTTTCTATAAACTCTTTTTAAAATAAAATATATCAGTATTTTTCTGTGTTACACGTTTAAAAGCGCTATAACTATCGCACATTTTAAGATAATTTGCTTTTGTAATATTCAGGTTCAAGTTCTCACGAGGGAAGATTTCGTTACGAGAATTTTAAAAAATATATATTCTTAATCTTACATGTATCAAACTTACTAGCATCTATCTCCTGAGTATTATCACCACGATTAGTTTGAAAACGAACTGTTACAAAATCAGGCATATCGAACTGCAATGAATCAAACTGTGTTGTTACATCAAATTCGAAATAAGAACCTCAAAACCTGTCGTTGAACACTTTGCTACGTGAGGAATTGAATTGGTATTTGGGACTTTCGAAGTATATCAGCTTTTAATTTCATTGAATAATATTTTTGGTATTCAACAATGAGCATTCTTAGTTCCATTGAAACAATTACTAATTTAGCAGGATGAGGTAACGTAGTATTATCTAAAGTACCATCTGCTTTCTTCGTTTTCCAGCGATAGAATAAAATATAATTATTTGCACTTCTTTTAAATGTTATTCGAAGTCCACTATTCCACATAATTTTCTTATGATCACTAAAAGACAAACCGGTGGAAACAACACTGTATTCTCTTTCCGTGAAAACTTCGCATTACTAATTAATGCACCCGACTTAAAATATTCAAGCTCAGGCTTTGACAATCTACATGTGGCAATAGCAGTTGATGTGATTCCTGGATAATCAATTCTATCAATAACAGTACCACTTTTGCGTACCTCTACCTGGGAAAACAAATATGGAACAAAATTATCTATTAATTTAATATTTGACCCTGCAGTAAAAGTTCCTCCAACGTCTCTTCCAATGACTTCATATTTGATGTATAAATCACCGTAGTGCGGGTGCACGTATCCATCTCCGGAACTGATGTCAAATTCAATGTCTTTATTTGGTCCATTCAAGTTATTAAATGTATGATGATTTAGTGCTCAAGGTTGATACTCATAGCTTTCAATAAATTCCGTCTTTTAAAAAGCTATATTATATTCTGCTTTTGTTTCGCTCTCATTCTTGCTATAAAAATGTAATTAGATTTTTTTTAAGAGTCGTCATTTTTAATCATGAGATTTGCACTTCTTATCGCACGACCAAAACTAATTTCTTTCATGCAATTCATTACTAACAATTATTTCAATGGAACGTATATGACTCTCTTGTATAGGAAAGAATAGTGGATATTGAGGCTCATAAGGTTTGGTTCTAAAAATTCCGTCAATGGTTTAAATGTTGCTATAATACTCGTTTCTTTATGTTTATATTCACAATCTGCTATAATCATACCTTTTTTTAAAAATTAAAGTGTATATAAAATGTTTAAATACTTAAGAACTTTTTAAGAAATTGACCTACATGAGTCTCTTCTGACTTAAGGCCGCTTTAGACGATACAATTTCTCGTACCATGAATCTTAGCGAAAGCTGTGTGCCAGTGTAAAAAGAATAGAAGTTGTGGATTTATATCATAGCATCTTGTCCTATTGTACCTCTGTTGCTTTCACACTCTGGCACTACTGATAATCGTACGATTCATTGTAATATAAGTGCTGTCGCCTAAAGCGGTCTTTATGATCGGTATTATTCTTGAAACCTAATAACTTACCAACAGTTTTCACATTAATATTTTGTGTAAATGGTTTAACTTCCATGCGATGTTTCACATGATTTTCATTTAGAAGCACTTCTTTGGATTGTGTTGTATCGAATATTGATGCATTATATTGACCCGGTGGCATATTATGTTTCTCTCGTTTATAGGTATAAGTATTGCTATTTTTTGTTACATTTGATATTAGGTACATGCTATAGAATCCAATCAGTGCAATAATCAAATTGTAATTTTTATTATCAATTTCATTATTAAGATTAAGTCGAAACTTTGGTGTAGTTCCCGATAAGTGCAACACAATCATTTTAAATAATAGACTATGCCATATATCATTTTTATGCACTATTCATTAGGTAATCAAGTTTAAATCTTTCAATAGCTTGACGAAAACTATAACCATCAGATAAAACTTTTATAATTTAAGACATAGGTGACCGCAAATTATATCATTAAAGTGTTGAATTCGAACACCATTATATTCAATTATTGTGTTATTAGAATTTAAATATTCAATCTAAGACTTGGGAGGTACTCCACCAAATGAATCGATTATACAGGATTTATTATTTTCATACCAATAACATATCCAGTGAATTCCAGTATTAATTGATTGATCTAAGTTAACTACATCACATTCTTGTTTAAACGGTGGTGTAACTAGAAAATTATCACTCATATACACATCATTAAAGTTTTTTTATATTCAATTCTTTAGCTATTCGTTCGATATCATAATTGATGAATCCTATTTTAATTTTTTAAGTCCTTCAGGATCTTTTTCTTTTTTCTTTTAAGACTTTTACTTTTAGCTGGAGTTGATGATTCAATAACTTCATTAAGACGCTTTTGTTCTTCTAACTCTTGTTTATTTTTCTTTGCGTCGGTTACTGCTTTAGGTATAGCTGCTGAACCATTTCTAAGACTGCCAACAGCTCCCAATGCAGCAAGTATCGCAGAAATTGTAAATATGAAACCACCTATTTACGGTTGATTACGTAGTTTCTATAACTGTACTACACTTAATGTTAGAGCCATATTATGCTCATTGTTAAGCATTTTTGTTTCTTCGCAAGTTGTGCTTTATTAAAAATATTATTAAAATTTAATGACTTCAATTCCTGTGCTGGAACGTGAAATTTTACACCTTTTGCTTTCATTATATAAAAAGACTATATTATATTCACGAATTTTGAATTGAACTTATTCGTCAACTGCGGCTCAGGCTGTTTCGCTGAGTTTTGACTAAGGTGGTTATCGACATTTAAGAAACTAAGTTTAATTGGCAAAACCCGTATAAAACCCGTCCCATTTCTCGTTTTGTATTAATTGCCATTCTTACTCATAATGAAGCTAATTTTTCACCTAAACCAGCATCTTTGCTAACAACTCTACAAAAGCTTTAAACTCTAAGTCTTCAGCAGCTCTATGCCTATATGATAGATCTTTAAAGTTTTATACGCAATATCATGCTCGCGACATGTTTCATCTAATCTATTTATACCTCGATCACCTTTCGCTAATCTTCATCTAAACGTGTACCAGGACCACAGAACTCATAGCCGGGGAGGTGTAGTTCAAAGGGAAATTTATTCATAAAATCGTTCACTAAGCCTTTACCTTCAACAGTCTGCCAAAAGTTTGGTGGAAGAATATGAATGATTTTTATGAGGTAACCTAAACCCTTTGGGATTGAAATAATAAAATTGGATAAACGAGACGAAATCATATCCATTATAACCACTTTCTAATTATATAAAATCTTATTCCCTGCTGCTTCTTCACCTGCTATAACTAATTTTCTAACATCATCCATCCAAATAAATTGTTGCGGCATATTTGTGTATTGTTTAATATCCTTTCCTTGCTTCCTTTCTTTTAAACTCTCACCTTTAATTTTCAGTTTAAGCCGAATAGGTTGAATTAATGTATTGT
Source organism: Lepisma saccharinum (assembly GCA_022664845.1). Lineage (NCBI taxonomy): Eukaryota > Metazoa > Arthropoda > Insecta > Zygentoma > Lepismatidae > Lepisma > Lepisma saccharinum. Next base: position 14,216 of record JAGDQP010023481.1, read on the forward strand.
ACTTATCATTGGAGCTTGTTTTCACTCTATTCTGTGATGGATCATGATTCTGATATATTGCATTCGTCACTTTTAAAGTTTTCTTATATGTTTCATAATCTTCATCAGTGAAACCTACCGGTTGCTTACGAGTTACTAACTCCCATAAACCTTCTGTCCCTTGAATTACTTTATAGATCGGAGCCGATGGATCATGTGCAGTCTTACTTTTACTATAAATAATTAAATCATCATTATCAAAGAAAACATTATAACTTCCAAATTTCCACTGCACTATTCCATCTATATCAATAGAGTATAACCCAAACACCTCATCTTTATCTAACCTATTAGAACTTAAATATCGGCTTGCTAATAGACCTAACTGAATGTCTTTCTCTTCATCATCATCTTCTTTCATTTTTTTGGTCTCTGGAAATTCCTTAGGCGAAGCAAATAACCGTCTCTCGAATTAGAATTCTGATGGTCTTGGTGGATAATTATTAATATTCTGTTGTGCTACGGGCATAAGTTCTGTAATTAGATTTTTGTTGTCATCAGTTACTCCTTTAATTTCTTTTCCCAAGCTGTCAATCGCCTTGATTAATGGTTTCTCTTGACGTTTTTGCTTTCCATAATAGCTACGGTGATTTTCTTTCCATTCTTTAAAACGTGTCGCTAAAATATTTTGTAATTCAATATTATTTGATTTTCGTTTTGACATTATATAAAAAGACTATATTATATCCTCTTTAATAACAGTAACGTACGTGCATCAGTTAATACGTTAAAAACGTAAGTGACATAAACGATTACTCGATTATAAAGAAATGATCAAGTTTGTTTCGATACTTTCCATTGTTCGATTTTCTCGTCATATCGATTGTTATAAAACCATAAGGTTCCTTGCACTCAATAGAATAAATATTCTTAAATTTATTAAATAATTTATCACCACGAACAAACTGATCATAAATGTGCTTGAAATTCGTGTTATCTTGACGAAATATACATAAGAAATTTGCATTATATCTAATAAGATGTATCGGAACTTTACTATATGTTTGTGCGAAGTAAAACAATCCATTCCTTTATGTCTACCCTGTGTGAAGTAATTCCGTACCTCATTTTGATCCTCTAATATATAGTCGTCAAATATAATAATAGATTGTTGCTTTCAATCTTCTAACTTTATAACAGAAAGATTGAATGTAGCCAATGGATAATGAAATCTTTCTTGTATATCATTAATGAAATCTTTCTTTCAAATGTGTTGCAGTTGTTGATACTTGGGTTGCTCTAAGCTTTTAGAGAATAGCTATAAGTGTCTACCATTCCAATAAAGCCAATTTGGAGCTAGAATAAAATTATCAATAACTAGTGTAGTTTTCCGCAAAAAGATGTGCCTATTATTAAGCAACGAATGATATTACGAGGAAGAAGTTCGCCATTCAACTTATCATAATCATTAGGTAGCGAAAGTCGTTTCTTAACACTCCACATTTTAAACTATTTATATTATAAGATTTAAGATCTATCCAAGAATTATGATCCGAAGATAAACCTAACAACTTAACATATGCTTTATTTTTACTTCTACGTATAACCTTTTCAATTAAGTATACACGAGAGTGTTTGGTCTTCATTAGTTCTTACTCATATAAAACGAACCTTAATGATCTCATTGCGCTCATCTTTTAAATGATATGTAGGTGGATCAGTCTTAAAAACAGTAGCAATTTGAAATATTCCAGTGATCCAACTGCGAGTGAAGCCTCTTTCAATCTTATTTTTAAACTTGCTAATTCGAACATAATCTCCTACGCTATCAGGTGTATGCATAAGTAGTTTCAGGTTTACCTAAGAGATGGCGCCAGCGAAAGTACGCAGCGTATTCATTTGACACATACGCGATTTTGTTCGTCTGACATTAAACTACAAACACACACAAGTTGAGTCCGCCAAACACTAGCGTCTTTGTTTTATCGTTCAGTGATCATGTCGAACTTTGTACCTGAAAAAGAACATTTGTGGCACGCATTGCTTTTCTTATTTAATCAAAGGAAAAAAGCTGTTGAAAGTCATCGTGTGCTGGAAGAAACATATGGTGAACACGCTCCATCGATTACAACATGTGAGACATGGTTTCGACAATTTAAAAATGATGATTTCAATGTGAAAGACAGTGCGCGCTCTGCTAGACAACAAAAGCTCGAAAGCGAGCAATTGGAGGTGTCATTGGTGGATGACCCAACTCAAACTCAACAGAAATTGGCAAAAGCATTAACTGTGTCACAAGAAACAATCAGCAGACGTTTACGAGCAATGGGGAAGATCAATAAACTGGGAAATGGGTCCCACACGATTTGAATGAACGTCAAATGGAAAATCGCAGTCAGTTGTGAAGTGCTGCTTCAATGCTACGAAAGAAAATCCTTTTTGAATCGAATTGTGACAGGTGACGAAAAAGTTATTTATTTTGAAAACCCGAAGCCGAAAAATCGTGGCTTTCACGTGGCGAAGCCGTTCCTTCAACACCAAGGCCAAATCGCTTCGGCAAGAAGACCATGCTTTGTGTCTGGTGGGCCCAGAGCAGTATTGTGTATTATGAACTCTTGAAGCCCGGCGAAACCGTTAATGCATAACGCTATCGCCAAAAAATGATTAATTTAAATCACGCATTGACCGAAAGACAAGCGGAATGGGCCCGAAGACATGGAAAAGTGATTGTGTTACACGACAATGCGCCGTCTCACACAGCAAAACCAGTGAAAGATACGTTGATATCGCTTGGATGGGACATCCTTCCGCACCCGCCGTACTCCCCAGACCTGGCGCCATCTGACTATCACCTCTTCGCATCAATGGGGCACGCGCTCGCAGAGCAGCACTTCAGCAATTTCGAAGACGTTGGAAACTGGCTCGACAAATGGTTTGCCGCAAAAGACAAGCAGTTTTTCTGGCATGGTATGCATCAATTACCGGAAAGATGGGCGAAATGTGTAGAAGCCGATGGCCAATATTTTGAATAAAACAAAATTAATTTCCCTTGAAAATTACGTGTTTTCTTTACCACAAAAACCTGCAAAAACTTATGCATACACCTGGTATATTTCGCCTTCGAGGATGATGTATACCTCTTGCTATAGACTGTTGATATTAAATTTTGTTCGTTTTCTTTCTTCACGGCGTCAATATGTTTGATTTTGATCGTGCTCTGTTTTTTATTGTTATACGTCTTCATTAGGGCTTGTAATATATTGTACCATTTATAATTACTTTGCAGTGTGAATTGCTTCCACATCAAATTACGTAATATTTTATTAAAACGTTCAACAATACTAGCTCTCTTACCACTGCATAAAGAATAATGAGTAATAGCGACATTTGCTCCACTCTTTATTATAAAACTCGCTACCGCGATCTCTTTGCAAATACTTTGGTGCTTGTTGAGTTGCTTTGAGTATTGAAACAAACGCGTGTGTAACTTCATTTCCTGTTTTATTTTTAACTAATACAGCCCATGCATACTTACTAAAAGTGTCAATAATGATTAGAAGTTAAGAATATCCCCTATTTAATTTAGTTAAGCCTTTCAAGTTTCCAGAGTTCATTTCAACCAAATCTGCTTTCCATAAATCATGTATACCCTTGGTTACAACAGGTATTCGTCTATAATTCTGTCTTGCAGGCTTGTGTAGTTCTTCAACAATAGCTAATCTCATTATTTATTCTATTGAGAAATAATTCAAAAAAGAACATTCTATTGAGAACTAATTAAGATCGAGAAACCAATTGAGCGATAAAGATTAAATCAATACTTATTGAATACTCACCTGGTGAAAATTTATCTGATCGAACTAGAAGCACATCACATTCTACATCAAACTCATGAAGTAGAATTTCATCTTTAGATGGTGCATTTGGCACTGTACTACCTTCATGTATACCTAATGATTAATTGGAGGGATATACCCTTCTTTAGAGGGATTATTTTGAAGAGCATTTTCTAATGTATTCACAGCTGTTTGAAGACCATAAAAGTATTTTGCAACTCCATAAGCTTTTTATACAGATCATTAATTAAATCTTGAGCAGCAGTATTACTAATGAATTGATTCTTTATTAATTGTACATCATTTTGAATTGTCGGTATAATTTTTTGAACTACAGTTAAATCATTTTTATTTACAAGCTGTCAATACATAAGAATAACACTCTTCAACTCATTATCAAGTTTTCGAAGTAGATATAGTATATGTTGTTCCGCTTCTGTAATTTCCGTTTCACTATTTGAAGATAATATATTTCGTAGTGCATTGACTTCTCCCTTTATGACTTTAATTCTTTAATCGAGTAGTGTTAATTGATTTTCATTAATATCAGAACTAGCATCTGATAATGTTTCATGCTCAGAACACTTATATCGCTTGTATCCGAATAGATCTGTTGGCCTAATAAACTATATTAAAATAAGAATTGTATTGTAAAAAAGTAAGTGACTACTTGGAACTTGGTTATGAATAAAGAAACATATAAAATAGAGATGGACTTTACAACTTTACTTAGTATAATCTTGGAAAACATTCCCTAATACAGAAAAAAATACTATAAACGTGAATTAATCACGTATTACTCGAATATGTAGATAATATTACAGCAGTGTAAGAAAAACAGTAAACAAACAATAATTAACAAAAAAACTAGAATAATTAATTTATAAGTAACCTGCAATCAATACACCAAATTAATTTACAACATAATCTTCTTAGCATAGTAATAAAACAGTTTTAAAAACACAGTGCGTGCTTTATTAATATTGAGACAAGTCATACAACTTAATAGCTAAAATAAATAATACAAAAATATTAAATATTTTCCTCGAAGAGATGGAACTCTTATGGTGAGAAAATTACTTAAGTATAAATATAAAATGCAATAATATGAAACCAACATTCATAATAAGAAAATATCACCTGAATCTAAACAATATAATTTCTTATAACTGTGCAGAGGCTGAGGGTTCAGAACAAATATTACAAATTATTTCTACCTCATCGAAAACAAAGTTTCGGTGACCCCATGGAAGCGTATGCATTTTGCTTTACCGTGTGAAGCGTATGTTTACGAGATTGAATTTGATATTGACCTTCCGTTAATAAATCATTAGAAAATAAGCAATCTGTAAAATCATCAAAAGTAATTTATTTTTTATAATATTTTTCTTCACACCCTTAACCCTTTTTCTTTCTTTATTTTCTGCTGTATTCATCGCATACACTTTCGATCGTAAACCTGCAAATTCCCGAAGAGAAATCCCTATCATATCATCTATCATCCTACATGGTACTTTCTCGTGAACTAGTAGGATATTATATCGATTATTTTCGGGGTAATTCGATGTATCAAATTGCTCAATCATCATTTCTCCATAAAAAATTCACAAATAATATAATAAACTATAGAATCCGTGTTGGTGTAAGAAAGCATAAGATTGTTTCCATATCGCGGCTTCATTACATTATAATGAAATTTATAAATCATTAATTTAGACAGATCTAGAATAGCGCTTGCAATATATACAGATTTGTTTAATTTAACGAATTTTCTTAATATGCGAATCAATACCAAATTTTCTGAATAAATCGTTCGAGACTTGAATTGCGTCATTGCAATGAGTTTTTCGGCTTTTGTTTGATTATGAACGAGTCTTAAATCCGTGTACTTTCTTACATTCTCCATTGTTTTCCTAAACACGCTGTTGTTAAGAAGTTTATAGAAGTCTTTTTCAAAATTAGTTGTTGCTTCTGTGCGAAAATTAGTATTTAATTCTATGTAGGGCTTAAGCCATTTTGTTTGGGAAAACCATAGCATTTTGTGAACCTTCATAAGTTTTAACCCATGATCGATGCAGAATTTTAATTATCGAAAATGTACCACAAAATTTATTTTTGGATTTAGTGTTAGTAGCAATTTCGGGTGTTTTCTGTTAGGAGGAGTTATATTTTCGGGAGCTAGCGGATAATGGCTATAATCATCATGTAAGCTCTGAGGATAATCTAAATCCACCTCCTCAAAGAAGCCTCGTTCGTCTTCTTCAGGGTAATTAAAAATTTTGTTCAAGTCCCAATTGTCCGGAAGTAGGATCCCATGAATAATTTTCATAAGGAAAGGCATAGTCATAGTCATAGCATAACCATACAAATTATTCGCATCGAGGTACATAGCGAACGAAGTTTCCTTTTGCGCATCGCATTCATTACCAATAAACTCATTGTTAGCTTTTACATACCTCAAGCTACAGTTTGATACACCGCCAGAGTTTGATTTTTCAATAAACAAGTACATGTCAATATTTGAAAATAACTGTAATTCTATTTTAGATTTGAAGAGCATAGCCTTAAAACTTAAGCCGGGGGAGGTGTATGGAAATGTCGGGTCGATTGCGTAGGAGTGAATGCATGTGTTGCGGAAATTTCCCAAAACGTTAGCTGGTAGTAAGCTCACTCTTCATGTTTTTTAAGAAATGTTGTGCAAGATTATCATTGCCTCTGTATAACTGGAGTTCGGTGGGGTTTTAGACCAGCAGGTTTTATGGCAATAACTTGCTAATATATATAGGGGCAGTCATAATAACGCGTGTTGGTTCATGTCCGCGACACAATTTTATGTTCACTTAATTTTTGTTCAGTATTAAAGTATGACAAACATTTTTCACAGAAATAATACTGACCTCGATCACTGGTAACCTGGCTTCTTACTAAACGTGAAAAGCCTCTTATTAAGCAGTAATGTGTTGTTGCTGCTGATGTTGTCGCCGCCGTTAACTTTATTTCATTTTTTATAAACAGTAAGTCTATGTCCCTTTCATCTGCTTGCTGTTTGCTGATGTGAAGAGAGAGCACTTTTTAATTTTTAGCATCTATCCCGTACATATTAACAGAAATTGATGCGTTCGGGAACATTTTATTATAATGTTTCTCAAACCTCGTTACGTCATTAAGCTAACTGGAAAACTGATATTATTATTTTCAATACAGGTAATATTTCATTAACATGCGGCTCATAGTAAGAAACTCGGTTAGCATTTTCTTTCGAATCAACAGGGTGAAGTTTCGCTAGGATGGAATAGAGAAAACATTTTTAATGTTTGAAACAGCTTTTTTTCGTAATAAACTCGGGGTGTTCAATGTAACTGGATGCTGCTATGGGGTTGAAGATGTTGACTTTAATTTCAAGCTTATGATGACTAATAGATCATAAAGAAAATCCTGAACCTTTAACAGCCCTCTCTTCCTGATTTACTATAAATTAACTGAATATTTCACTTTTTTTATCTTCTAGAGCAGAAGATTTCATAAACAGCTTATTTCCACTGTGCACTGGGAAACTTTGTATTTCTCCACCCGTTTCAACAAAATCCGCGGTGAGAATAAAATTAATTTTCAGAAGTCTATCCCTCTTACTCACTTGCTTCAAAAATGTATGCACTCTCCTCGTATAGAGGTAAGAAAAATTGCGTATCTCCACCGTTGTTGTTATAGGCCAGTTTATAGTCCTCAAATGTATGATTCAAAGCGGTTTAACCGGTTCATATGAATGTTCATTTCTCATATGTCGTTCGAATTTTTTTTTTAGTAATTTCTTTCTCGCACACTACACATGTTAATTTTGCTTTTTTTATAAGGTGATGTTTTTCTTCCATATCACTTTGAGAAAGGGGATGTTTACGTGTAATATGTCTAGCTATATTAGCTGTTGATATGGATTCATTACATTATACACAGCTAACTTTTTTCATTTTTCTGTGGATAAATGTTGAAACTATTTTTTTCTCGGAAAGAAACTATCTGGGAAGATATTATAATATCAAATTTTTATGGGGAAAAACTATTTTCAACACATATTTCGGTTTATTTTCTTTTTTACTAAATTTCATTAAAACATACATCAATACTTGAATATTCCTCCATTTGCACGCAGGAAAAGTACTGGTTCTGTATTAAATGTAGTGGAAAAAATAATGGATTTACTATTCAAACTAATTTTCTCACTTTTACACTAACGAATTTTATTCCAGTTTCCATGCCTTTATCTAATGCAAGTTATTCACGAGAAGAACCACAGTCGCAGGGTAAATTAGACGTTTTAGAACAATTTCGGTTCTTGTAACTAATAATAATAATAATACACTAATCTCGTTATGTTTCAACACAGAGTAAATACGTGGTTTTAATGATCATTGAAATTCGAACTTAAGAGAACTTTGGGGTGTGCGGGGAAATACTATGAGAACGGAAAGGGGATGAAGAAAGTAACTCCATCGCAATTTAGTCAATAAGTGGAAATCAGAACATCTCAGAAGCCCACTAGCTCGTTTAGCACATTAATATCAATATTTATAAAACAGTACTGTCAGAAATGCAGCTTGCTTGAATAACTTGCTTCGAGCATATAAAGGTAAAATAGCGGAAATATACATCCGAGGATTAATATTAAGCTAACAATAACTGGAGGCTGAAAATTAAAGGAAATTCTTTGAAATTACTTCAGCCGCTAAATTTCATTTCTTTCTGCGGAAAGTTTTCGGAATATTTTTTCCATCACTCGGTAAGGAAATGTTTCTCCCTTACTGTGGCTAGTAATTTTTCCGTCACTTGGTAAATATAGCTGGTGTATTTGCGTCCGTGTTATCACTGATTATGTTTGACAAATTATACAGCTCAAAAAAGAAAGGAGAAATTCGTAATAATAATTCGCCCTTAGCATGAAAATCACATTGTTATAAACATCCGTTATCAGTCATGCAATACGCAACTTTCGCTTCATGCAAGCAATACATGAAAATTCTGAACTTCGAGTGTACCAACTTTACCACATACATAAATATGAAACCGGAATTCATGTACCAAAAAGACACAGTGATTGGATGACAATACTAAGAACTATTTTATTCGAAGTATTGGCTATCGCTAGCGATACATTTCTGTCTTCGTTCCGGCAACGTGCGGATGCCAGACCAAAAAAACTGCGCTTCGTGTGCTGCAAACTAGTCATCAAGCTATTTTCGTACATTTTCATAAGATGTGAAGCGCTGGTCAGCAAGTGCGTGTTCCATGGATGCAAATAAGTAAAAATTGGAAGGCGCCAAGTCTGGTGAGTAAGCTGCATGCGGAAGGATTTCCCAGCCAAACGTCGCAATCGTTTCCTTGAACGGAGTTTCTGTGTGAGAGGGTGCATTATTGTGAAGCACAATCACTTTATGCTGTCTTTGGTCACATTCTGGTCGTATTTCATGCAAAGCTTGATGCAAATCTATCATTTGTTGTCGGTAATGTTGGGTCGGTTTCGCCAGGTTTCAGCAGTTCATAATACTGTAGATCACTTATTTCTGATCTCACCAAACACAAAGAATTGTATTCCGTCCATAGCGATTTGGTCTTGCAGTCGATGTCGCCGGTTCTCTTGGAGACACCCATGATCTTTTACGCTTAGGATTCTCGAAATAGATCCACTTTTCGTCACCAGTCACAATTCGATGGAGAAATGACTTCCTTTTGTACCTCCCAAGCAGAATTTTGAAAGTGTTTTTTCGGTTTTCCTGGTAGCGTTCAATCAATGCATGTGGAACCCACTTTCCCACCTTCTGAATCTTGAAAACTGCTTCTCGTGTCATATGTAATTGATCCGCGAGTTGTTGCGTTTGAGCGCCATCCTCATCTAACAAAGCTTGAAATTCGCTGTCTGCAAACTTTTTCGGTGGACTTCGACGTTCTTCATTTCTCACGTCAAAATCACCGCTTTTAAATTAATTAAACCACAAATAGTACTGTGACTTACCTTGATCACCGTAAACTTCGATAAGCAGGCGATGCGACTCTGCAAACAGTTTTCTTCAAATTTTAACAAAAATCATTGCTGGCCGCACATCGTAGTTTGTTGGTACACATTGCGTCATCTTCAATGCTTTTAAACATTACACTTTGACATGAAACTTGTCTGGTTGTGAGTTGTAAATCGTTATCAGCAGCCAAAACAAGCAAATGCCGCCATGGACACAATTTTACGGTAACCACAGTGACAATTAATGCCGCCTATGCACAAATTTCGGTTTCATATTTACACACCTGGTATGTATAAAGTTAAGAGAAAAATATTTTTTTCAGAAATAAATAAATAACAGAATTTAACTAAAAGAAAGTTGATCGAGGCAGTAATAAGTCCATGGGTGCGATAATAAACAACATCACTTCTAATTACTAATAATTGGAATGTATAAAATAGGAAGAGAAAGTAGCAAGCATGTCTTATGTTAAATGTATTATTCCGGCAATCACCTAATGGAAAGAAACAGCTGGCGACACTTCTGATTGCGCTCCCACTTAGCTATAAAACTAATAAGTTAAGAGCAACGCCAGTAGTTGTCTGGTAGTTAAGAGGAACACCCCTAAAAATGTTGATAATAATCAAGCAGTTCATAATAATAACAATAATAATAGCGATAGATGACGATAATACGTAATTGATTGCACCGCGCACCCAGTACCGTTGAAATTGATGTTGTTGAAATTTTTTTCTTACCTATTTAAGCCGTATTTTCGAAGATATTGGATCTCTAATATGATCCAATTGCCAATTTTTTTATCACATCTTTATGACCAAACTTCGAAATTAGATATAATATGACGACAAGGGTTTTTTATAAGGGGATATATTTAAAACCGATTTCCGAGATATATGGGGTCTATAATAGTTCCTGTCAACCAAACGTCTTTCAAATTAGGTAGATTATGATAAGAAATGACAATCGATTTATTTTTTATGCTATTTTTTGAACTGTTTCGAAGATATTAGACCTAATGTGATCCTATTGCCAATTTGTTTTGTCACATTATGCTCATTGCCTTTTATAAGAATGTGAAAAAGAAGAGGTCGTAGCAACATGTAATCTCGGCTATGTTAAATAAGAATTGCTAAAATATGCTCATAGCCTTTTAGAAAATAATGCTATTTTATATGGGTTAAAAAAGAAACCAAATCTGTTTACAGAAGAGTAACTATATCCTATAGTAACTAAAAGTCAAAGGTGCCTTAAATGGCCTCAAGTGACCCTAGTAGTTCCTAATAACACCGACAGATGGCGATAATAATCAAACAATTCGTAATAACGCCGGTAGATGGTGGGGGTCGCGATAGTTTTGGGTGACGGACCAAAGTCGGATAAGGGACCATTGTTCTATCTTCCCCATGTTAAAATTTTATGTTAAAGGAAGGTTTTACTATACTTGCATTCTGTCATTATTTGTGAATTTTAAACGAAGAGAGTTTGAATCCTATATTTGACCAAAACTTACTTAGAAGATTACCAACAATGATTCACTTAGAAAATAACATAATTGCATTCTACAAAGACCTAGAAAACCAACGATAATAATAAAATGAAGAAGGAATTTCACGAATAATAGATTCATTATTAAATCAACAAGCGCCAGCTAATGTATATGCAACAAAGAATATCACAATTGCACCAAGAACGCACATTTTTCTTCCTGTAGCAGTGAAGGATCAAAAGCAGCCGTCAGCATTTATTTACATAACTATTCTTCATCGTTGAATGACCGCTTCAACTTACAGGCAGTGACAACTTAAGTACCTGTAAATGATCTTACAATTTTAGTATTAAATCTAACAAGTCGCATTTTATATTGCCCAAACGTACTCCAGTGGCATAAACAGAAGTAAAAATATAAGAATTTGCTCTTTACACATACAAGAAGAAGGAGAAGATCAAATGGATGACATATACAAATACAGATCTAAAGAAGGTATTCAATAATATTTGATGGATGCCACGAAGGAATTCAACATTTAACTTTTTACAGAAACCTTCAAGTGGCTGAAGAACAGAAAGCTCAAGTGAGCAGCTTGCTCTATAAAAATAGATATGTAGTTGCAATCTCACCGGAAAATATTGAACAGTTTAGGGTTTATGTACATAAAATAAAAACTGATAAAGTGGCAGCTTTTCATTGTCGTTCACCACCTATTCCACCGACAGTCCTCCACAAATTGACCTACAGATGAAGCAACTTTTTTAAAAGAGAATTCATCATTATCAAATAAATAAATGACATTCCATACTATTCACCTTTCGTGATTGTTAAAAAGGTTAATAGACAAGAATTTCGAATCGTTTTGAACATCGAGCAGTCAAATGTTTATACTAAATATCTTAGTCTACCCTTTCAGTGTATAGAAGGTGTTCAAAATACACTCAAAGGAAAACAATTTATCTCTTGTATTGACATTTCACAAAGATATTATCCAATTTTATTGCATCCTAAAAGAACGAAATACATTACTTTTGAACTAAATATACACGAAATAGTTATACTTTCCATAGATGTGTTATGAGGCATCCTAAATCGGCTAAAGCGTTAGCTATTCCCACAAGAATGCTATTAGCAGGCTTACCCAATAGAATAAAAGAGTCGCAAATGACTTGGTAATAGGTTTATATAATTGGGAACAACAAATGATTGATATGAACTTTTGTTCCAGGGACAGCGAAAGTATGAATTTAGTGCGAGTCCTCCAAAAATTCTTGTATGTTTTCAGAGTTCATATTCTTGGGTTTCTTGTTAGTTCACGGGAGATAAAGAACTCACATAAAATGCAAAATACTTCCTACAGTGGTTATGGTAATGTAATTGAAATTATGCACAATAAAGAGCGACAATTTAAAACAAAACGTAATTAAGAAAATAGCATCATGTTCCTTGCAGACATAATGCCCAAAACATTCTAAAAGATTGATATTCAGCCTTCTCAATGACAAAGATAATTCTGCTTCAAGCGACTATTCTTTATACAAGGTGAACAAATTAAAATATACTATTATACAGATGCAAGAAGAAAATAAATATTTGAACGATCAAATACCAAACATTAAACAAAGAAATATCACACTTACACATCTAGTAACAAATTTCGCTGTAGTTGTTGAAAGCTTATTACATTGGATCACCACCAAATATTGCAAGTGGTATGTATGACAAAAACGAATGAAAGGTTTTTTAATAAAGCTACAATACTTTCAAGTTTTAGAGCAATATTTTGACTCAATAATTCAGAGTCTCATGCAACATGTTGTTAATGATATCTTAATTAAACTTTCATTAACGAAAGATATGATCAAAAGACAACCCAAAACTTAGAAATTCCTTAATAGATAGAAGATTTAGATATAGTTTATTAACCTTAAAAGTTTTTTAATATGTTTCATCCGCAAATCGGCGAACATACACATAATTTTACAAGTACCAATAATTCAAAGAAAATACTAACATATTCCTTACAAAATATTAAATAAAGGATTTTAAACTGACTCAACCTACCTTCAATTAGTGTTACATATTAAACAAAAACTGGAACTTTTGAAATTGATTTAAACTAATGCGAACATCAAATGTATATGAACTGTAAAATACAAACCCATATACGATCACGGAAAACCGACTATCTTTACAACTTTGTATTTCAAAAGAACACTTTAAATTGCCAATCAGACCAAGTGTATCTTCAACATAGTAGTTTTATACTTGTACAACCGACGGAGTTCACATAACCACAATAAATCCTATAAAAATGTTAAATCACCACAATATAATAACTCTAAAAAAATGGGACTCATTCATTCAAATATGTTTTTACATTTCAAGATTTTGAAAGAGCAATGACTACAAATGTAAATTTACCTAGCAGACAAACGGCAAACCTAACTACTGAATTCAGAATTTTACCTGAAAATGTAAAATCTAATTCCTTTAGCTTCAAAACAATACAAAAATCGAACACGTCCTTAAGAAACTTATTAAGACACGAGGGAAACATGTTACCAGACAATTTCAGCGACATATATCCGCATACATTATTTCCATGAGCAACCATTCTATTAGTGGTTTTTATTTTTATAATGTTAATCATATTAACTTTCAACTTGTATCGAACGTACCGACGAACAAGATCAAACCAACTGCAGTGCCGTTTTCCTCATTCCAGTGAATATATCCTTCAAATATATAGCGCCATTTTTAATTGCCATCATCATTATCTTCATATTTATGTATATTTCAATACGTGTACGTCGCCAATTGCAAATTACAGTAAAATTTCAAATTATACTGGAAATGCCAACAATAGAAACTAACTTCATCAACAACAAAACCAGCACTAGACACTCATCAAGAAATGACTTTACAATAAGTGAGTTGGTTTTAAAATTTTAAAAAGATAAAAGCTTTTTACAATCATAACGCCACCTCACGTTTGAGGAAGATGACATCCTTCAGTGATGGATACTGCTGGTCTGGTTTTATTACCAGGTGCTTAATTATACTAACGGTATTAAATTCTAAACTAAATAATAAATGTTTTGTAACAGTGCAACAGTATTTTAAAAGTATACTTGTAGGGTTCTTAGTGCGATACAGTAATGGATTTTTCGAAACCCACCCAGGGGAAGACAATGATGTGCTGTTTGAAGCAATAGCATTTGCGTAAAGAATAACAAAAATGAGTACTACGTGTGTACTACAATACTGTGTATTATAGTGTTTAAAGTGCAGCCCATGTCAAGGGAACGATGTGACCCGAGGAAAGGCAATCAACGTCAAAAACAACAGTGACATATAGTCAATAACAGAAGATTGGAAATAAATAACCTCATGGATCGACTCTTGGTATCACTCTGCAATTGAAGTGATCGTCTAAATCTTCCCTCTGATCTGTACTGGAGTTGGAATCCTCACTCTGTATCTGCACTGCGGTTAGAGTGTTACTTTGAACCGTTCTTGTCTGCACTTGGACAGAACAATTATTAATATCCGTCCTTGTCTGCATTAGGACAGGAGA